>PVJD01009030.1:0-66781 GCA_004026545.1 Mormoops blainvillei
GATTCTGGGTTGGAGTCCCTGCACTGGGGAACACGGAATCCGTACCTTCCTAAGCTGTCCCTATTAATTCCCCTGCACAGCTCGTTCTGGGAGCCCCTGCTCTGAACTCAGGAGTAACCTTTGTGGTCATTACTGGTGCAATTCACTGAATATTTCTACCTCTTTCTACCTCCCAAGCACAAGGTAAGGTTACGCCTCCTGCCCTGCAACCCATGGTCAGGTAAAGTCAAGTCACAAGTTCAGGCCAAAGGAATTGTGAGTGGAAGTGAAGCGTGTCACCCCTGGGCTGGACATTAACTGCAAGTGCGAGACACTTCAGCGCTCTTTTCCTGTGATGGCTTGGATGGTGGCAGCTCCATCACCCTGATTTCCTGGATGGCCCAACAGAGCCCCGGGCTCCCTGTAATGTCTCTGCTTGCTCCCTGTGGGCTTTGAAAGCCCCTGAAGTATCAGGTAGCGTCTTACTGCAGCACAACCTGGCCTATGCTAACTGACCGAAAAGTGTTATTTCAACCCTAAGTCACCCTCCCCGCCCAAGGAGTAACTTAGATACAAAATATCTTTTTTGAGCTTTGAGAACAGTTTGTTTACCATGACTAATGCTCGTCATAGAAAACTCATACTATGGGGGAAACTGAACTGAACTAAACTAACTCGGTATTAACTCCCAATCTCCAAAATTTGTTTTTCTTGATACCTTCTTAGTTCACGAAAACTAGTGATTTTCTAGCCAGTATTAAGCTTTACTGTGTATATGAATCACCCCAGGATTTTGTTAAAATACACAGAATTAAACTTCAGTAGCCTAGGATGAGTTACATTGTACTTTCCTAACAAAATCTCAGGTGATGCCAGTTCTGCTGGTCTGTAGGCCACACTTTGAGTAGCAAGGTTTTAAACAATGCTTTTCTACAATATTGTTTACCAAAGCAACAGTTAAATTAACTTCATAACATCCACAGTTGCAAGGGCACATATCTGTAAAGCCATCTGTAGTTCACATATATCCAATTTCAGCCTCATAATAGCCCTGTCTGTGAGGGAGACCAAGCAAGTATTCTTATACCCACTTTGCTGATGAGAAACATAAAAGCTGCGAGGGGTCAAGAGGTTTCCTCCGGGCGATACAGCTGGGAAATGCCAAGGGTTTGACTAAGAGCACAAATCACATTACATGTGTGCTCTTCCAGTGCCTAAATAATAGCACTCAAGAGTTCACCAGTGTTTAAACACTCAGCAGGACTGTAAACAGTGAGAGAGAGAGAGAGAGAGAGAGAGAGAGAGAGAGAGAGAGAGAACCCACTTCAGATTTGAATTCTTCAGTGACTTCAAGCTAGCTTCTGAATTCCAGTCTACACTTCGGCTTTGGAATGTCCTCTTTCCTGGGGAAAACACTGCCATCTGGTGGGCTTTCGGAGCATTAGTTTTTTTAGGGCACAATCTGAGTTATACACCCTTGCGACTCTGGGCTTCATAGCTCCACTTCTTTGCATCAACCCAAGTGTTAGACTCTGTGTAGGAAATCCAGACATGGTATAAGCCCTTGCTTGTCCTTACCTTCTAGGAGCTCTTGAGGGAGGTGCGGAGACAAGGCTTTTTATATGAAACAATTTTTCAATTTGTTTGTGACGCGAAGTTTGTGAACTCTGCGATCCTCAGCTTCCTCGTCTATAAAGAGGGTAAAAATAGACTTGCCCAGCTAGGTCGCTGGATGAAGATGAGAGACTTGTCCTAGAAACCAACAGCACTTGGAAGTGGAGATGTTCTGGGAAAAGAGAAGGTCATGATGCCAAGGCAACACCAGGATGTTGACCCTCGTTGACAAGGAGACAGTGATGTCTCCGGAAGAGATAAGGTAAACAGCTAATTTGGGGGAGAAGTTGATAAGTTTTGATTTACCTGTGGGTCTGAAATGACACCAGGACACTGTGTGGCAATATCCAAAGCAGTTGAAAGGAGATGTGGAGTGAAGATACAGATTTTGAAAGGCAGGTGAACGTAGCGGCCAGGCATACGGGCCTGGGGCCCAGTGGCCTGGGTTTAACCCGCAACTCCATTGCTTGCCAGCTGAGGTCTTGGCAAGCTAGTTACCACCTCAGTGTCTCAGTCCAGGCACCAATGAAAGGAAAGCAACAATAGTTGTTATGAGAAAGAAATACGTTAGTGCAGGTACATACACTATATTACCTATTGAGTGCTTTCTGTTCACTGAAATATAACCTCCATGAGGGTGAGCGTTTTTGTTTATTTCTATCTCGCCTAGTGCAGAGTATGCATTCAATAGTCATCAAATAAGTGAGTGAATGAATGAATAAAGGAATTGCCACAGGACCGGTGAACAGAGAAGCTGTTTGAGGGAGAGGCTGAAAGGGAAACCGGAAGTCTGAGCTGAGACGTTGCCCAGAATTAGGGGCAAAAGGTCACTCTCTAACAGTATTCTTTTTTAAAAGTGTGAGCTGGAGGTTTTCCCATGGGAAGAGGTAGGTTAGTGGTTCTCAATCAGAGCAATGTCTAGGGAGAGACATTTTTGGGTTTTGCAATTAGTAGGAATGGAGAGAGTGCTCTCTGAATCTAGCGGGTAGAAGTCAGGGAGACTGCTAAATATAGTCCAGTGCACAGGACAACCCCGCAACAAAGAGTTAGCTATCCTCAAATGTCAGCATGTCCAAAGTTGCAAAACCCTAGACCACAGTGAAGAGTCCAAAAGATGACCCTGCCCCTAACCAGAGTGTTTCTCACTAGCTCTGTGACCTCATCAGTCAAATCTTGTTCTCTCTGAGTTTGCTTCTTTACCTGTGAAATGGGAATATTAATACCAACCCAGGGCTGCAGCGAGGAACAGAAAATATGTTCACAGCACCTGCCACGTGGGGGGCCTGTGTTAAATCCCAGCATTCCTGTTAGTTATTACTCCCGTGCAAAGGGATGCAAACACAGATAAAGCCTCGTTGCCTGGGTGAACCACTAAGGCTGAAGCCTGCTTAGAGAGGTCGCACTCACTCACTCTTCCGTGTGAAGCTCCCACCATCCTACGCACAAACGCAATCAGGCTCATGTTGATCTGGCTTCCCCCTTCATGTTACTGAGGACCTGGAAGGTGGTGCACAGCCAGCAGTGACTTCGGGCTTGCCCCCAAAGCGAAAATGGGCTGAGGATCTTCTACTTACAGCTCATAGTCAGCTCACAACCTTGGCTCAGGCAAAGGTGAGCGGGACTGAGACTGCCATCTCCGTGACCGGGCCCATGGAACAGGTTCTGGTAGGTGACCTGAAGATGATAGAAGCTGCCAAACACTGCTGAAAGCTTATAAAAGACCTGCCTTCCCAGCAGAGGAAAAAACAAAAACAAAAACCAAACACAGAAATCTGGGTAAGTTCTCAAAAAGGGCATGTTTGCCTAGACATTGCTGCTAAGGAGCGGGCAGGTGGACGCCCGTTACAAACACTGAGCTTCCTGCTTCTCTGAATGCGCCCCCAGAGCCCTCCCCGGCACCTGGGGTCCCGGTCCTGGCTGGTCTTTCTCCGGTTTGTACTGGCTGTGGTTTACAGGCGACTCTGGGCTGACCGACGGGGTATTCATTTTGCATAAGTCAAGTAAACTGTGCTCCAAGAATTACATTGCCTCAGGTCAGCTGATTCAAACCCAGTCTAATTAAGGAATGTGACCCTGGGGTAGGGTGTCGAGTAGCTTAAAAGGAAGACCTGCCTTATAGGATATCCTCCCCCCACCCCCACCCTGGCACTTGCATGTATGTGGTAGGGGAGGAGGAGACATTTTTCTCTCCCAGTTGGATGACTAATTAGTTGTCAAAATGACTCAGGGAGGGGGACACCCCTGGTAGGTCGCTGGGGAAACCAAAGGTGCTAAAAACCCTATGTTGTGAAGAATAACACTCTGACCAAGAAACACTGGAACTCTCTGACCCTAAGCTCCCCCACCTCTACATTGCGGGCCACATCACCTACAGGATCCGGCCACCAGGAGGATTACGTGACATGTCATGAAGGCACCGGCTCCCACAGGGCAGCAGACGCTGTCAGAGCCCCAACCACGCCTGTGGGCCTCTCCTCCCGCTGCCACATCTGCATGTCTTTCTCCAAGAGCTTCTCTGGCCATGAAAGCATGCTGTACCCTCTCGTGACAAGGCAGGCTCAAGGCACGCCAGGCCCTCCACCGACACCGACTGGTGGGAGCCAGTGTTGAAGTACCGCCGCTGCCTCACTCCCCGGAGGGAAGAAATGTGAGGCTCGTGCTACAGTGTCCAGTGGTCCCCAGCAGGGCTAACAAGCCCAGGGTCCTACCATGCTAACCAGCTTCCTCTCCTGTCTCACTGCCCCCTCTCTTTCTCGTGCTTCTTGGGATCATCTCCCACTGAAACCGTTTGCTGTCCAATCCTTATCTCTGAGCTGCATCTTGGGAAACCCGATCTAAGACACGCACTGAGACACAGTTCAATGTTAGTCCCCTTTCCTCTGTGCCCTTGTGGGTTTGCAGTTTTGTTTAGCTTTGTTTTCTAGCCTAGAGCTGCCCTCATAGAAGGGTGTGTACTGTGCGGTCCTGCTCATTTAATGACTGTGTGTTGTGACATACAGCTCTGGCTCGTCGGCAACATTATTAGAAATTGGGCAAGGAGGGTAGCCCATTAAACCCCACGAACTGAAAATAATTCTTCCCCAGACAATGTGAACACTGCCATTTCTACTACACCGGTGCTGCTGAGGGACGGCCCCCACAGCCCCACCAGCCTCGGAGAAGAGGGGGCCCTTGTGAGACAACAGCAGGAGACGCCGCAGGTCCCACACAGCTGGGAGGGCTGGGTTCAGGGGGGCGTCTGCTGCCCTCGTGCATGTAAACGGCTGAGCCGCATCAGCCCGGTGGTCCCTCCTAAGCACAGCTGTGCCAGAGGAAGGTGAGTGGCCCTGCCCTTTAGAAAGGAGCCAAAGCTCCGACTAAAGGGACACCCACCAGTCTCTGGGAGACCCTCAGAGGCAGCTGAACCGCAGCAAGAAAGGACTGATTTTCAAGCTGGTCTTCTGCCCTTTGAGTTTGTGCCTAACTTGCTCGCTCTCGTCCCCCCCACTCCAAGACAATTCTATTTCTTCCAAGTGTGTGTCCCTAATGGGAAAGTGAACTCACGCCCAAATGGTTTGGGGAATGTCCTGAAGACATCCCTATTTGCCACCTTACCTGCATTTCTCTCGTGCTGATGGCAAAGCCACATCACTCGAAAGCCCCCGTGGGGACCGTTCACCCTTGTTGCTAAGGGACAAACCTGATCATCTCATATTGACATGCTTTGCCCTTTAACCATCAGGGCCTTCAGTCTTCCCTGCACTTAACCTCTTTGTGTCCATGGGCAAGGCAGGTAACTGCCTGTCTCAGATTCCACAGCTACAAAGCGCACTTACAATAAGAAGCGCTTCGCAGCAGAGGCTGCGGACTAAAGGCGGTAATTCACAGAAGGATCTGACACGAGTTCCGGCTGTGCGGTATCCAAATAGTAACTATTAGCTAGGCGTAAGGAGTAGCAGCTGCAGCAGCCGCCGCAGAACAGCAGGAGCGGTGCAGGGCTTGGGATCGAACGCTTTCTTGTATCCTCTCTAGCTGCACGAAACTGCCCATAGTGCAAGCTCAAGAAGTAGCCGAGTGAAAGAATGAATCAGCCAAGCCAGGCGGAAGGTGTTATTTAAAACTGCTAGTTATGGAGCACTCAGCGGATACCTGTCCCTGCACTGAGCACATCAGATAGATTTCCTCATTTTATCTGTTCAGATTACTCCCTACTTCTGAGGTTTTCCTTCTGCATGGGGTGAGCTTCGCTGGCTGAAACACTCCAGGCTCTATCTACCCCTTTGCTCCTTTAGGAGCCGTGTGATTGGTGAGTTGGAAGCAGACACCGAGCACAGGTGGCTGACGCCCTTCCTGGCAGCCTCCGCTTCGGTTCGGGAGTCAGCCGCTGTACTGCCTGGTCCTCGCGTTTGACTGGGGCTGTGTGGGTCCCGGCTGCCAGCGGCCAGGGAAGTCTGTCGATTCTGGGGCTCGGTGTCAGGAGATCCTTGACCTATAGACACAGGTGACGAGTTGGGTCCTGGCCTTTATCAGTAATAAAGGCGATTTGGGGCCTCCCTGTGAAGATTCTTACTTTATTGAAAAATTCATTTAGGCCCAGGTAGAGAAGGGCAGTACTATTTTTTGATTGTCTATTCAAATTTATCATAATCCCTGCACCAACCCATAATGTAGATGACGATAATGCTACTCTTATTTTATTTATTTGTTTGTTGATTTTAACAGAGAGGGGTCAAGCGACTGGCCCAAAGTCACACAGGTGAGCTAAGAATGGCTCTTACCTCTGCCGTATCCCTCACTGACAGACAAGTCTGAGTGCCCCCTACACACTGTGATGCATTTTTAGTCTTAAGAGAAGAGAGCAAAGAGGACCATTAGGGTCATCTCCTCAGGGACCCTGACCGAGACCCACCAGGCGTGCTTCCCAAGAAAGGCCTCGGCAGCCCTCGTTTCATTGGCTGCTCTCGCTGGCTGGGCTTCACCTCAGTCTCAGGGGCTTCGCCTACGTTCACGTTTTCTTCCCTCCAACATTTGCCAAAAATATCCCAAGCCCTGAAGGACATGTAATTACAAGATATTCCTCCATGAGTATGTTCAAGTTTGTCCTGATTGGCTCCCTCATTATTTCTTTCGTTTATTTCTGGATGCTCTCATGATGACATCGGTTTCAGACCCCATCCATTTTTCAGATGACTTGCTGACACTGCCGTGTCACTATGAGCAGGAACAGATGTGCCCTTGCTTCTTTCCTACTCCATCTCTCCTTCAGTGCATTGACAACTCTTCATGCACGCTCGGAGCTCTGCCTCCTCTTCATTTTCCTTTCCCTCCTCTCCCTCTTTCTCCTGCTCCTTTACGAAGTAACAACCTATTCCTGCAGCTGAAATATAGCGCCAATGACTTGGAACTGAAAGGGACCCTACTTCTTTAATATTATAGATGAGGAATTAAGGCACAGAGAGGTTAAGAGACTTGTGTAAGGTCACACAGCAGACAAGTAACTGAGTCAAACTAATTCTCAAACTTTTGACTGTCAGTATAGTGCTCATTCCAGAATGCCATTTGGTTAAATAGTCCACTGGATTTACAGTCTTGACCTAAGGACCACATAATGGAGAGAAGTAGACCCATTCTAAGCCCCATCCTATAGAAAGCCAAGCTCTGTTGGGTCTATTCTGTCAGGGCCTGACCTCATCTCCTTTGCTCACTTTTCTTATAGTTGTGCAAAGCTGGTTCCTTCTCTGGGGCCTTGATGCTGGCTGTCCCCTCACACCGAACAGTCTTCCCAGCCCTTTGCAAAGCTCTCTTGGATTGTTCAGGTCTCTGCTCAAGTTTCTCCATCTGAGAACCCCAAAATGCCCTTGAGGCTGCCCAGGGCTGCCCATCCCATAAAGATGGCTTCAATATCTGTGCTTTATTATGCATTATTATTTTTATTATAATTGCTTTCATCAATGGCTAGCAATAGTATGATGTGCTAGGCACCGTTTATTACTTATATAAATTAATTCTCATAATAGAACTCTATGAGGTAAGTAGTGTTATTACATCCATTTTTAGATGTAGAAACTAAGGCACAAAACAATTAATTTGCACAAGTATATATACCTAATGAGTGGTAGAAAAGGGAGTTTAACTAGGCCACCTGACTGTAGCACCCTATACTCGAAGTCTTTAAAGTTACGAGTTTTCCTCTTAGCATAGCTTTAGCTATATCGCTCTCTAACATTCCCCAGTGGCCATTCAGCCACGTTGGAACTCGCCCAGTGCGGTGAGCACGTGCCGCGCCCCCTGCCCGGGAGCCCGCTCCACTGTCGCACCGCTCTGACAACCAGGAGGTTCTTTCTCAATGAACTGGACTCCGCCTTCCTGTCCCTTCTCGGTCTTGGTTCTAACGTTGAGCATCCTCTCCCATACAGCATCCCTCCACATTTTCAGATCCGTTTCTAGAAACACCAACCCAAAAACTTCTTTCTGGGTGCCTTTTCTGATATGTTCAAAGATACGAAATGTATCACAAACTCTGAAATGCCTGCTGGGAAAGAGATACTTTAATCCTCGAAATCTTCTTGTTCCTGCCTCTCACTTTATGAGGGACCCTTAAATAACTTAGGCTATGGTTTCTTTGCCTCAGTTTCCCCTAACTTCATCAGAGGTTCTAGAAACAAGTTTGCAAATAGCAATTGTGCACGGGACAGGGTCAGAGAGAAAGTGAGAGAGAGGAGTGTTGTGTTTACGTGTAGGAAGATGCCTTCAGAGCCTTGGTGGGGCATGCAGTGCTCCGGGAAACCGTCATTTGGAGAGACTGCTGGCCATCAGCAGAGAATTGCTTGTGCTGTGTCAGTGGACAAAGCTTTTGCAGTCAGAAGGAGGTGTCATAGGAAGGGCCGTTACTGTCCAGATCGCCCTTCTAAACAACACCATCAGAGATGGACGCTCATTTTGTTTGTGTTTGCATGTCTCCCCCAGCCAGGAGGTACTCCACATAACTAGAATTTTTCCCTCTATCCTATGCACTCCTGCACCCTCAGTGCACAGAATAGTGCCCGGCACTTACTGTACTAGGCACTCAAGTATCTGTTGAAAGAATAAATGAATTCATGCATCTCAGCTTTGTTAATTATTGTGCCCCTTGTTCCCCACGTCTATCAACAAGTCATCATTGGTTCTTTCTCTTCCCTTTGATGCAGGAGGAGAACTCGTGCCCACCCACCCATTCCCTCTGGATTCTTATCTCGGCCACACCATCAGACTTTGTCAGCAGCTTCACAGGGGAAGAGTACTATTCATAGAGAACAAACGTAAACACAGAATTAAAGAATACTGAGCTGCCTTGGTTCCATGCTCAAAAATATAATTTTCTGGTCTCTAAAATTCCCATGTTACTAACTTCTTTGGGTAAAAACAAATTTATATTGGTTTCCTCTGGCTGTTGTAACAAGCCAGCATAACCTTGGAGGCTTAAAACAACAGATGTTTATTTTCTCACGGTCCTTTAGACCAGGGATCCAAGACCATGGTGTCAGCAGCACCACACCCCCTCCAGAGATTCAAGGGGAGAATCCAGCTCCTGGTGGCTGCCAGCATTCCTTAGCTTGTAGTCATGTCACTCCACCACTCCTTTCTCCGCTTTGTCTTTGCATTACCTTTTCCTCTGGGTGTGCAGTTAAATCTTTCTCTGCCCATTTCTTGTAAGGAAACACACGACCCCATTTACGGCTCACCCAGACAATGCAAGATAATCTCCCCATCTCCAGCTCCTTAACTTAATCACATCTGCAGAGATCCTTTTCCTTTTGGAAGTAACATTTACAGGTTCTAGAGCTTAGGACCTGAGAACTTTGGGGCCTACTGTTCAACCTGCAACAACAGTGAAGACCAGATAAATATTTGTTCATTCAACAAACATTCTCTGAGAACCTACTCTATAAATACCAATAACTCAGTCTACTTAGCGTTAGGCCCTGTGCCAAAAGCTCTAATACCTTATCTAATCTAGTCCTTACAATAAGCCTAGGACGTATGTCTGATGATCCCCATTTTACAGATTGGAAAAACTGAGGCTCAGAGTTCAAATGGTTCGTTTAGAGTCTTATGACTGGTAAATGGCTGAACTGAAATTTGAAGCCAGGTCTGTCACACTCTAATGTCAATCATTCGTGACCTTATCTACGTCCCCTGAGGGCTGTACTGGGCAGTGGGAAGAGCTGCATTCTCTCCTGATTGCTCTGCTTACAGACTGTGTGTCCTTGGGCAATGAAGTTTACCACTCCGGCCTCAGTTTCCCCATCTGTTACATGAAGGAATAGGAGCAGATGAACTCACAGTCCTCATCTAACTTTTACATTCTCTGCATCTAGAAGGGTGAGCTGAAATAAAAACTCCATTACCCTCATACTTTTGCAATGGGTAGGGGCTCACATCAGGCGCCCAGGACCCCAAAAGCTGAAAACAGTAGAAACAGTGGGCCACACAACCCTAGATGAGACCTTCCTCATGGGTTAGCCATCACATGGCCCAAGAGACTGGATGAGGGGGTTGGAGCTGACTCTGCAGACTGTTCATTCTAATCTCGGTTGGGGTCTGAGGACACAGAAACCGTTAAGGTTTTGCTAAATTCCCAGGGGGAATTTCATAAGATACTCCAGGACTGGGAGGAGACCCAGACTCAGCTCTAATCTTCACTCATTGGTGGGTATAGACCAGTGATTTGTCCATTATGGAGAGTCATGGACCTCTATGACAGTTTGATTAAGTCTTAGAATGCTCTCCCCAGAAAAAATTCTCACAAGTGTGCCCGTAGGTGGCATACTATAAACTCATTCATGGTCACCAGGTTAATGATCCCTGGTATTGAGGGTGAACCCTCTGATTAGACTTGTTCCAGGAAGAAGTCAACCTTGAGGGCTGAGGAAAGGGTCAAGGTTACTCAGTAGTCACTTTATTTTCAAATTACCTCATGTGATTCAAAAGCTTATGTCTTTGGAGGGAGGGAACAATGGAGGGAGAGGGTGAGAGAGAGAGAGAAAAAGGAGGGTGACATTTAAAACACATCTGCATACAATTCTCAACCAGCAACTTTATTTTCTTTGCATTTGCCTTGTTATCTGGAGAATCTAATAGTATTTCCATTTTTTGATAACCTGGAAGTTTTTCGTAAAACACAGATCTAAGAAAAATATCGGTATGCAAATCTCAAGTAATGTCCCCTCTCTCCCATGGTGGTTTCCTTGCCTTTCAGCAAACCCTGGGTTGTCCCTCCCGTCCATCTGGCAACCACATTTCTTGACCCACATACACTGGGATCGACTATCTGGAACCAGAGCTAGCCAGAATGTCAGAAGTCCAAGGGCAGGGTACTCCACCAAGCACTGCAATGCCAACTTTTAGATATCACAGGTAGTGCTGAGAAATTTGACATTTTTCTGTTAATCCTTTGTGGATTATTAATGCTTTTAAAAATCTGATAAGGCTATATACCCCCTCGTAAAAACTGTACAATGTGCACAGCAACAAACATTTGCAAGTGGTTTTAAGGGGTTCACAACCTCCCTGAAGCTTACCCATGAATGCTCGAGAGTGGTGCCATCCGAGATGGTGGCCACGAGCAGCCTGTGGCTCCTGAGCCCTGAAAATGTGGCTATAGTTGGAACTGAGATGTGCTTTCAGTGTAAAATACATGCTGGCATTCGAGGACTATGAGTAAAAGAATATAAATGATCTTATTAGTAATTTTTATATGATTACAAATTAAAATAATAATATTTGGGCATCTTGAGTTACATAAAATACGTTACTAAAATTAATTTCACCTGCTTCACAAGCCTGGATTCCCAAATTACAAATATCTGCTTTAGCTCCTGTCCCGCCATATTCCCCATTGCCCTGTTTCCTGATGTCTTCAAGGTGGCTGTGCTAGGAGAGCTCCCCGTGACATACGTCTCCACCTCCCCTTCCCCAGCAACCACCCAGGGCAGAAAGGAAGCTTGGGCCACCGAGGGACCTTCCTAAGAAGGAAGGCCTCTGGTCAGGCCCTAGGAAGATGTTGCAGCCTCTTGGGAGAGACAGGGCACTGAGCCCCCAGGTGTGACCAGGGACCACTCAGCATGAGAAATACCCCCAAGGTGAGTTTTTACACTTCCTGATCATCCAACAGCCTCAGACAGAAATCCTCAGTCCTAGGGTCTGGAGTCTGCGGCTCTTAAAGACCTAGACCCCGCTGGACGTACAAAGAGCTCCCAGGTCCCCAAGGATGCACAAAGACCACTGGTGGTTTCCACTGCAGTCTCTGGATATATTCAGCTATAAGGACCAGAAATGCCATTTAGTCCAATCCCTCATTTTCCCGATGGAAAAATCGAGTTTGGGCAGTTCAAGAGGCTTGCCTAGCCACCCAGCTGCTTAGTAATATTAGCAGGGCCAAGCGCAGAGCCTAGCGCAGAGCCTGGCCCAGTAAGTACATAAAGGAGTAAACAATTGATCCAGACAAGGTGGGGGCAGACTTCTGATTGCACAGGCCAGTGCCCGTCTTGCTCCCCCCCCCCGACATCCTATCCTCTCCCCTCTTCAGAAAACAAGGAATTCCTTCATCCAGGTGTTGGCCCAGGCGAAAGACGCGAGAGAAAAACATAAGAAATGAAACAAAATGAAACAGGTTTCGAAAGGAGAGATTTGACTTGAGAGTGCTGATTAGTTCTAATCATCCCTCCCTCCTCAGTGGGGATTTTAGGGTCTCTGCAAATCTTAGGTGCTCTCACTTCTGGAGACCCCATCCCACTGCTTCTCAAACATATTCGAAGGCTCCCATAGCCCACCTTCAATGGAATGTATACCTAACTATTCAGGAGTTGATTTGCAGTTATCATTTGCTATTGACCTAATGTTATGATTTAGAAGCACTTAATTAAAACATTAACTTCAGTATTTGGGGTCTCGCTGTCACTGTTAAATCTCAGGCATTTTCATGGAGCTTTGTGAAGCTCCCAGCCCGAAGGCGGGGGCAGGCGCTCAGCCGGTGCGCTCCGGAGCAGCTGTACCTCTAGTGCCCACCCGGACCGGCCAGAGCCCGTGCCCTGCAGATGCTGAGTCCTTGAATATTACCCCTGCCCGAAGGATAAAGCCGCCCTGTCTCCCATGGGTTTACTTTGCCATCTTCAATAAGCAACAGCCTTAATTAGCAGTTTCTGCTTGTTCTTTTGCAGAAGAAAGGGACAAATTGTGCGGGGTCCAAAAACCAGAGGCCCACATCCTCGCTGCGGATGACTCACATGCCAGGAGCACCGTCCAACCGCCACTGGTCACACAAACACTGACCTCATTCGCTAAGAATGATAAATAAAGGGCACACGCAGAGCACTTCAGGGTTTGCAGTTTCACATACATATTTTCACCGTGGGGGGCGGAGAACATGATAGTGCCACTGTAGTCACCTGCCTCTCTCACCACCCAGAAACTTGAGTCCTGTTGCAAACAGCTGGGCCCCTCGCAGTTGCCGGGAAAATCACATAATCCCTCCCTCACACAGGTACACGCATCTAGTTCATCTGCATCACGAGCCTGTGGGTACCCATCCCTATCAGAACATCTCACTGCTGGGTGTGTCTAGCTGGCACCACAGAGCCTTCCAGGGGTAGGGGGTGGAGCATGGGCTTTGGAGTCAGACGCTCCTCAATGGGAACGTTGGCTCTGTCGCTTGCTATCAGTGAAGCTTGGGAAAGGTTATAGAGATCTCTTCCAGTTCCCCTCCTACCTCAAAGAGTTGTTGTAAGGATTAAGGGGAGGTTTCTTGTAAAGCACCAGTCTTATGGTAGTCAATCAAATCACCTGTTTTCCGCTTCCGTGTCACGTGCTCCTTTGAACACTCCCAGGCCGTCCCAGGAGTAAAGTTACACAGCCAGAGGGTCAAGATGCTGGAGTCGGGGAGCCTGGATTTGAATCCATTTTCTGCCACCTGCTAACTATGCGACTTTGGGCCAGTTAATTCATTGCTCCAGGCCTCCTCATCTGTGAAAAAGGAAGGAAAATACTACATAATTCTAAGGGTTGTTGGGAAGATTAAACGAACTCATAGATGAAAGTATTTGAAACAGTGTCAGGCACGTAGGCAACCCTCATTAGCTACTAACTTTGTTACTATTACAGTGAGTGCTCAATAAATGCTAATTGAATTCAAGTTTATCCACAAGGTGTCCTGGGGAACAGACGAGACATCCTTTCCACGAAGATTCCCAGAGCATTTCCATTTTTCTATATCTACCTTTCCCTGGTAGAAAACCCACAGAAGGGTGGAGGTCAGAACCCTGCCTGGATCATCCTAAGCTGGACACTTTGAAGGGTTTTTCTGATTTTTATATCTTTTCTCCCGTATCCCTGAAAGGAACTAGCAAGGTGGTATGGCAGATAAGGAAATAGCATAAAAACAAGAAGCAGTCCTCTTTGTCGTTCATAATTCTTTTCTACTAAGCTCTCATCTCCATTGAACTAGAAAAGAAGCCCGCAGACAAGATGACAGACAGGAAGCCAGGAGGGACTATGGAGGAGTGTGACCTGCTAAGGATTCACAGCCTTACAGGGGATGGTCAGTACCCTCCCCAAGGCGCCATGGTCTGGGGGAGCTTCACTGTTCCAAGCGTGGTCCATAGCCCAGCAGCATGGACGTGTTCTGAGGGCTCATTAGAACTGCAAAAATCCCAGGTCCCACCCTTGACCCACTGAATCAGAATCTGCCTACATTTTAAAGCTTTGAGAAGCACTGCTCAGACAGACACAGTGGGGGACGAGGTCTGAAGAACTGGGTTTGCATCCTGGCTTAGCCACTCATTAGCTGCATCACCTTGGAAAACTTATCATATCTGAGCCTCAGCATCTCATTTAAACGACTCAGAACAATTATAGTGTCCCCCTCCAACCTGTTATGAAGATTACTGGAGCATGTATGTGGAAGTCTTTTATAAGGTACTAGGTACTACATAAATATACAATTTTATTTCTTTCCACCGTGTGCATTTTTTTCAGTAGCTCCAGTGGTCTAGGGGTTGAGAGGACCCCAGCCTGTCCCGCTTTGACGTGAGGGTAGAGCACGCTCACCGTGAAATGATTGCAGCTGCACCCAGAGCTGCTCTTGCACAAACGGGGCCCTTTTCCCTGCTCCCCAAGGCTCCTGCGTGGACTTCGTAAGACCAGGAAACCTCAACATGCGGGGAGGCAAAGCTGTCCACACAGTTCCTGGGAGAGCTGACAGATTAACGCTTATTAAGCCATAAAGAGGGGCTCCCTGGAGTATAGCAAAGAATATGGGCTTCAGAGACTGAAAGATATGGCTTTAAATCCTGGCCCTGCCACTTCATAGCTGTGACCTTGAACAAGTCAGCTTAGCTTTCTGAGCCTCGATTTCTTCATCTATACAATGAAGATTAAAATACACTCTCACAGACTGTCGTGAGATAATATATGTAAAGTATCTAAAAGAGCACCTGGCACATAGGTGTTCAATAAATGATGCTGTAGCAGTAGTTACTGTTATAACCAATAAGGATTATCGTGGTGCCCATTACACATGTCTAGTTTCCCATTGACTATGAGGACCTTGTTTAAGCAAATTTGATGGGGGCGGGGGCTAGAACAGCTTAGGAGAAATATCCAGTCGTTGACTCCTCGTGCAGGTATTTATGAAGATGTAGCTGTATGCAAGGGAGCTCTGTGTAGCAAAGAGAACATAGGCTGATGTCAGAAGAGCCAGGTTTGAATCTCCAAGGCTCCTCCCTGCTCAAGGATTCTAGAATGTGTCTGCTTTCAGAGTAGAGAGAGAGAGTATATCAGACCAGGATCAATTCTGAGTGTCACCAAATCAGGGAGGATTGTTGCTTTGCTGAGGGAAAAATAAATGACAGAGAGCCTCACTTCACAGGGAGTCAAGAACAATTCGACCTCCGGGACGGAGCCCATAGAGTAGTCCCCATAGCAAATGAGACTAGTGTTTGATTTTTCTATTCTTTGAATACCTTGGGACATACTGGAAGTTAGGATAATGCTTCAGAGCAGCAATTCTCAAACTTACATGTGCACCAATGTCACCAAGAGAGCTTGTTAAATATATAGATTATGGGCTATAGCCCCAGAGAATCGAATTCAGTGGGTCTTGGAATCACACATTTAACTCATGTTTCCGATGCACGTGAAAGAAAATCTGCCTTAGGGACAGAAACCCACTTCTTCTGACTCCAAATTCGCTCTTTTTCTATCACACTAAGGTCCTCTGGAAGGAAGGAAGGATGAACAGAGGGAAGGATGGGGGGATGGATGGATGGACAAAGAAAATGAGTAACGGTTTCCCCCACATAGATCCACAGGCTGTGGATGAACGACAGGTGCTGGGGCCCTGACCTTATTTGTCTCTACTGTCTCCTGACTGCGGCTCCCGGGAGGGATCACTGAGTTGTGCGTTCTGGCCCGATGATTCTGAGACGCTGATCAGGCCCAACCTGGTGTGTTAGAGAGGGTATGAGCTATGGAGTTAAAACACATGTGTTCAAGTCTAAGCACTGGTACTCCCTCGTTGTATGACCACATAGAACTCACGCATTTACTGAATCTTGATTTTCTCATTCGTAAAAAGAGGATAAAAGTCCCCCAACCCACAAGATTGTTAACTACTAAAGTATAATATATGCTAGCTAATTTCTCCAGATGCAGACACAACCGCCAATCTCCATTCCCTTTTCCCACCTGATCTGAAGCCCTTAAGAGGGACCTCACTACCTCTCACATTTCATGTACATGCCACTTTCAGGTACCTAGCCCCATCTGAGTCTTGACTGTGTGTCGCCTCTCCTGAGGTGGTTTGGGTCCTGATTCCTAACTGACAGGTGACTGAGGTGGTCAGAATGCAGAGAAGTAAAGCCCCTTATTCAAGGTCACCCTGGCAGCAGGTAAGGAACTACAGACTCAGGTTCTAAATCCAGTGGCCTCTCAACTGCTCCCCACTGCCTCCTCCGGAACAGGGAGCTCTCACTTAGAACCCTAAAATCGTCTTTGACATAGCTTGGGTCACAGCGAAAGTTAAATTGGTCCTTGACGTTTGTTACTAGGTTATAACAGGAAGCATTTGAATTTTCATTTCCGGCCCGTCTACGTCTTGCTGTTTAAGGCTGGTTGGGCTGACAGCATTCCTGCGTACTCTCTTGAAACCTTTTCAAGACTGTTTCAGGGACTCTTTACCCCTTTGGCCTTCAGAAGACGTTTGAGTCCTGGTTTCTGATAGAGGAGGTGCTGTGAGAGGGACAGAGTCTATTTATTCTAACTTGCTCTGTCGCCTCTAATGTACTGTCACACAAGTGACTTGCTGTGTGATGCCGGAAAGGAAACAATAAAATGCACGATTAAGAGAGTGGCTGATGCCTCCCAGGCAGTTGGGCTTTCTGGAGGTCGCACTGCTCCATGAGTCCAATGCCCGTGGACGATTTCCCCGCGGCCCTCCACGGGGTTCTGCAGTGGGAGCCTCTCTTGCCATTTTTCCACTTCTCCATGTAGCGTTGGAGATTTGCTGGGAAGGTGGGGGGGGAAAGGCAGCAAGAATGCACTCTCCCCAGTGACCCTCCAAAGTGAAAATGGACCTGTCTCTCCCTTTCTGAAGGACCTGTCACCCCTCACTCTTGAATTCAACCCCCCCTTCGAAGAGCCTGTCCAGCTATGGCTTTTATGACTCGAATGACCTAGAACAAATGGATCCCCCTGTGCTATTATTTTTCTGAGTTTTTAAGTAAGCCTAAGGCTTCCTGGGTCTTTTCTTTTTGGAGAAATGGAAGGGTTAGAGTCTTCCTTGAATTATTTTAACAAAACCAACTGGTTTGCCAAGAATGTCACTTCCCTCCACCTACATAGTCCAGGTGTCAGGGCAATATTACCTCAATATTGTCAACAGATGGGGTGGCAGGGACCCAGAAATAAGCTACAAGAAGGGAATGAACGTGAATGGCATGCAATCACAGGCTGGACATTTATATGACTCTAATCCGGCACAGTCAGGTGTGGTGGTTCCCTGGTCCGGTGGGCTCTAAGGTGATGCTCTTCCTCGGATGACCCTAAACATGGCCTTCTCTTGGGAAACCCTTCTCAGGGTAAGAGAGGGTCCAATGGAATTATTTGCAACAGGAGTGTGTGACACAGCCCTGCTGGGGACTGTTATAGGGAAATGAGACCTCATTCAAGAAGCTATACCCAAGTAGCTGCCCAGTTGTCCCTGACCCCACTTTTGGGGAAGCCCATCCACAGAATCCCACGTCGAAGGCACATAGGAAAAAGCAGGCACTTGGTAAATTTTGAAGTAGAAAGGCTGGTTTTTAGTTCCTTTGCTTTCTAAAGCCTGGGAGTCTCATGTTCCCCCTGCTTGGCTTATACCCCACTGACACACCTGTCCTGTTCCCCAGACCACCAGATGCCATGTGGTCTATCTTTTAAAGATCCTTGCATCCCCAGAGGTCAGCAAGAAAGCCAGGGAAGCAGCGTTAACTGGGGCTTCTGGAGCTGAGATCAGTGCCTGGCATACAGTCCTCATTGACTCCCTCGGAGGCGTGAAGACCAGCCCATCCGGAGAAGGGGCCCTTCGGCATCCTTCAAGTCACATCCTGGCAATGCAGGGGGCCACACTCTTCAGGGTCCTGCGACTCCCACCTCTGGGTTGATGCCCCAAAAGAATTCCCTTACTGTCTCACCCCCCCTAACACAGGCTGCTCTGAGGTTTGAACAGAGGGCTGGTGCTTCTGCCTCCTCCCTGCAGCCAGTCACAGCTATGCAAGGTCCCGGGACAATTGCCTGCAAGATTCTGCCTCCTGTTGGAACCTCCCTCCCGTCTATCTCTTCCCCAGCCCTTGCTACACCCACTATATCCAGCCCTGTAAGAAAGGAGGTGAAACCTCAACCCTGCTCACCCTCCCACCCTCCCAGCCAAGGACAATCTCCTTTAGGAACTCATCTGGCCCCAATCCTTGAATGCTGGGTTGTAAAGGGACCCATCCCTGAGGGGGGCTGATGTTGAGGGAAGCCAAGGCCAGCCCACTTATGGGATAGAAGAGGCTCGAATGCGGGATAAAAAGTTCCATCAGAGCAGCTGCTCAGCCCCAGGCTGGTCTGAAGAAGGGGCAGGACTTCAGCTCGGGGCACGGTCCTCCTGGACATAACAGGTATCCCTTGCTTTAAGAGGGACACCCATTAGGGGTTGTCTAATGCATAAGAAAAGGAACCTACCCTAGATGAAAACATAAAGCGTGACCACAGGGGTGTCTCAACGGCGACCACTCCCCCAGCTTCGGGGCGGCACCTGGGGCAAGCGCACTTGAGTTTGGGGCCAGCGCTCTCAGGCGTCATTTCAGTGCATCACTGAAAATGGGCCTATGGCACCGGTGCGCCCATACTGCTGAGTCTCCCAGGAATCTGAGGACCCTGAGAAGGTTGCCAGGAAAGCCAGGCTGGTCGGGTCTCAAGGTCTGAGCCCTGCCACACAAACCCAGAAGGCAGTCTCCAGAACGGACAGCTGAAATGTGATGCTACAAATTGGACCAGCCAGTGTAAGACAAGGGACAGTGTATTATTCTTCCCTTTATGTATTTAATTTGGGGGCATTACACTCGGCCCCCGGGGTGGGCTGGAGCAGACAGTTGGTGGTAGGGTGTTGGTGGGGGGTGGGGGTCAGGATGGACTGATGGCTCAGAGCAGAAGGCAGAAAGGCCAGAGAAAAAAGCTGAAGGAGAACTAGCCTTCAGCTAGAACGCAGGCGACTCTGTGGGACTTGCCACTCCCGAGCTGAACTTGTAGCTCCGACAAAGCTGACTTTAAGCCGACCTTCAGCGCCGCTTCTTAGCAATGTACACCGGGCAATCGCTGGTAAATCTTTATTAATTTTAATTGGCGGCACCCATTTATAAGAACCATTAAAAAGGATAAATTGAGCCCATCCGGCGTAATGTCTTTTGTTAATTAGTTTGTCAGCACTGTTTTAATATCCCCTAATGACTTCATATTTCAGACCTGACATTAAAGGAGACGCTGTGAGAAAGGAAATGGTCTTATCACAGTGTACTGTAACGTTTTTCTTTTCTGAACAAAGTGTCCTTCCAAACGCTGACCAAGGTTAGATGTCATTTAATTCTCAAAGGTGGGTGCTCGAGGACTTCTGAGGCCCCCAATGCTGTATCCAAGTCCTGACAGCCCATCATCTCTCAGCTTGCCTTTCTGCCAACCACCTCACACAGCCCCGAAACAGTCATTCATTTCTTCCTTCCTTCCTTCATTTATTCAACAAGCATTGATTGAGTCCCTCAGAATCAGGGAAGTAGGTTGGAATGAAATCAAGCAAGGCACAGAGACTTTCTAGAAAAAAGATGTAAACGCTTCACATTCTCCATCCCAGGAAAGGGTTTTTCTCACAAACTCAGGGCCATTGCTTTTGTTTGGGCGGGAGACAAAATATGGGAGAGAAGAGGAAGAAAGACAAAGAAGAGCTCAGGTGGGCGTTTACTCCTGCTTCCAAGTAGGAGTGAAATAAAAGGAGTCCCACAGAGTCCCCTGCGTTCTGTTCCAAAGTGCTTTGCTCTAAATGAAAAAGAAAAGCAAAACTGATACCAAGGTGGTCTCCCTTGGAGGGAGCGCGGGGGTGTGTGTGTGTGTGTGTGTGAGAGAGAGAGAGAGAGAGAGAGAGAGAGAGAGAGAGAGAGAGAGAGAACACACCAATAGCATGTTTGGGTCATAGCACCACTGCTTAAATAAGCTCTACCATGGAGTTCAAAGGAGGGGACGATACCAGACGGAGCAGTCGAGGTCTGGAAGGCTTTAGAACTATTTACACGCTTCTGAAGTCCAAACAGAAAGAAGGAGATGAAGCATTGGCTAATGGGTAATGAGAGGGTTCACGCCCTCGCTCTGCCTGGGTCTGCCTGTCTGAGGGCCTCTGTGACTTAGGGTCAGGGTAGGGGGGCGTGATAAAGGGGGAGGGCAGCCTGCAGCACTCCACTCAGGCTTGGTGGCTTTCTGAGTGTTGTCCCACTGCAGCTTGCCTTTGCCTCATTCAGTGAATTCACAGGTACCATTACCTAGGCTGAACGGAATTACTCTCACAAAAAAAGCACAATTAGAAATCGTCGCTTCAACCTCAAGTTGACATGAAAAATGACAGTACTGAAACTTCTCCCAGACCTGGTACAAGCTCTTTGTCAACCATATTATGAGGTAAAAATAATGTTGATCTAATCACATCTGACAAGCAATTGGCCCAAAAAAAAAGTATGAAAAATTATCAAGAAGACTATTTGAAATGTGGATTTACATCCACTATTATTCACAGTAAACCTTGCCATAGGCATATCCTGTGCCTTGAGATATTAACTAATGATCATGAAACTAATTTATGCTTTATGGATAAATAGGCAAATGGAGGTGCATGCATATGCATGTTTTGAAAAATTCTTACTGCTAGGAAATGAGACCATAAAAGTCTGGAGACCACCCACGCATGGGACTATTGACAAGTATTAATACTGAACCCCCTGGACCCTCAGTTTTCTCATCTGTAAAATGGCAATAATTCCACCTACTTTGTAGGACTGTTGCAATGACTAAGGGTGAAGCATTTAACATGCCCATCACAGAGCCTGACACTGGCTGCAGGTACATCCCAGAAAACGCTATCATCCTCATCCTCACCAATATCTTCATCCTCTCATCACACCAGCAAGCAATATTCCATGATCCCTTTCAGCACAGTCTGTAGCAATTAGTCTGAATCACTGAAGATTTTAAAAGAAAAGAAAAGAAAAGAAAAGTCTCAAGTCCCCTTTAAAGAGGCAGTAAGAGCTTCTTGCAGGGCTTGAAGCTCTCCGGGCTCGCTTTCCCAGAGCTTTCTGCCCCCTCCTACACACACGCTATGGACGCTGCAGGCAGGGCCTCGGCAACTCCGACAGGCAGACGACACATACGAATGAAGGCAGCCGCGGGGCAGCCCGCTTGGTATTGTATTTTTCAACTGCGGAAGTCCATTTGATTTATTTTTGTATCATTAATTTCTCCCATCATTATGCTGACATTTTCCTTAAATGTATGAGTAATGAGCATATTTTTCCTTTCGAATATTCCTTTATAGAGCAGTTTTAGGTCCACAGCAAACCTGGGCAGACAGCATAGAGCTCCCATAAACTCCCTGCCCCCAAACCCTCAGAGACTCCCCCAGGAACATCCTGCGCCGCACTGGTGCATTTGTTACAATTGATGAGCCTGCACTGACATACCATTACCACCCAAGGTCCATAGTTTACACTGGGGTTCACTCTTGGGGGTGTATATTCTATAGGTTTTGGCAGACGTATAATGACCTGTATCATACAGAGTAGTTTCAATGCCCTGAAACTATCCTCCATTATTCAGCTGTTTATCAATTCCCTCCCCCCAATCCCTAGCAACTACTGATTTTTTTATTGTCTACATAGTATTGCCTTTGTCAGAATGTTGCATCGTTGAAACCATGCAGTATGTCAACTTTGGGGGGTTCTTTAACTTACAGAAGCCCATTTAAATTTCCTCCATACCTTTTTGTGACTTGATAGCTAATTTCTTTTTAGCACTGAAAACTACAGTTGGCTTACCCATTCACCTGCTCAAGGACACCTGATTGCTTCCAAGTTTTGGCAATTAGGAAGAAAGCTGCTATAAATATGTGTGTGCAGGTTTTGGTGTGGACATACGTTTTCACCTCATTTGGGTGCATGATAGCCGGATCATATGGTAGGAGTATGTTTAGTTTTGTAAGAAACCCACACAGCCGTCTTCCATTTTTCATTCCCACAGGTCGTAAATGAGAGTTCCTCTTGCTCCACATCCTTGCCAGCATTGGGTGTTGCTAGTGTTTGGATTTTGGCCATTCTGATAGGAGCGTCTTGGTATCTCACAGTTGTTTTAATTTGCGTTTCCCTAAGTGGTATATGACGTGGAACATCTTTTCACATGCTCATTTACCGTCCCCTTCTTCGATGAGGTGTCTGTTCAGGTCTTTTGCCCATTTTTTAACCCGACTGTTCATTTTATTATTGTTGAGTTTTAAGTGTTGTTTGTATACTTTGGATAACAATTCTTTATCAGATACGTCTTTTGAAAATATTTTTTTCCCGGTCTGTGGCTTATCTTCTCATTCCCTTGAGCACTGGCCATATTTATAATGCACAATTTTTTTTTAAATTGTAAACTTCACATCCGTGCTCAGTTTTCTAGGTGTTTACAGTGGCAGGGGCATTTTAGAAACTGTTATTCCCTCACTGCCGTCTGTGGAAGTCTTCTCATGCGTTTTTATTGCTCTTTTTCTATCAGTTTGTGTATTTGTGTGTAAGAGAAAGAGTTCATGTATGTGTCTCCAAGAAAAATGTCATTAATCTTTACTTTAAACAACCCAGTAGTCTAAATCTAAAGTCCAGGGACACATGTGATTGCTATCGGACAGCCCACTTACCTCCCCTGCAACAATGCTCCTGCGATAATTATGGAGCACCACCCCCCGACCCCGGCCCCGCCAGCATCCGCTCCTTCCAACAGGCCATAAAACAAATGGAACCCTTGGCTAAGATGAAACTTTTAAAGAAATAAGCTGGTTTTGGCAGTTTGTTTCTCCTGGTGTTGCCAGGGCAACTTGAGGACAGGCCTAGGTGCTTCCAGCTCTCCATAAAGGTGATCACCCTCCACACTTATACCCACGTCCGATCACATCGTACCCACACCAACAAATCTCCAGGGGCTCCCCACTGCCATAAGAAGGTAGCCCAACTCTTAGGCGGGCTTTCCAGTATGGCTCCTAACAGAACCCCACTTACCCCTACACCCTACCTACTATACGAGGTCTCTCTTCCAAATGTTCAAGTACCCAGATATAGCTCCAGGTTGAACCCGTTCTTTGGACAGTTAAGAGCAGGGAGATTTACCTAGCCCCTTCTCTCATCACATCCCCAAGCTCTACCCCAAACCACTCACCATAGAAACAGTACATTTGGTGTCAGATGCAGGGTCAAGACAATCAGAGATGGAGTAAAGTCTGGGTTCTAGTCTACTTCCTACAGGGTAGTCACTTCCCAGGTATTATGTTCTGTCTTTGAGCCTCAGTTTCTGTAACCATTTTGGGGAGTCACGATACCTGCCCTACCTGTCACACACAATAAGAGGCATTTCGTATCCGTCGGGGCCCAAACAGGAAACAGAAACCAATCCACGTGTTTACAATGGGGAGAAGAGAATGCACCAAGTGACGGAAGACTGGGGAGCCACCACAGGCGGGTGAGGCAGCCCAGAGCGCAGGGGGCCACCGCCACCCCTTAGCTGGGAGAACCAAGGGGGGAAGCAGTGTTACCACAGTCTAGGGGTCTAAGAGAACAGAGGGCTGTCATGCAGGAGCTGAGCCATGAGGGAGACGCAGGTGCTGGTGGGGACGCAACCTGAGGCAAGGACGGAAAAGAACGCCTGGCTCCTCGCTTCCTCCCGCCCTCCAAAACCCCATAGCGCTGACCATGGGCTCCACGCAGCCAGGTGACCTGGGAACCTGCGAGTCAGCAGAGATCAGTTCTCAGTGTAAAGAGCTAAGTAACGGATTAGAGGACTCACAGGCCCAAAATCAGCCCCGTGTTCAAGAAAATGCTTAGAAATACTGATGCCTTATATAAATGTTGGCTATGATACCAGGCTATCTGGAGTGAAACGCACATTCACCACTCCTTAAAAGATCATACTTTCTAAAATCCCCATTTTACAGACGAGCCCACTAAAGCTCAGAGACAGGCTCACCTGAATACCAGGTATACTCATAGAACTTAAAAAGAAATTTAAGTATGTAGTTGTGACTAAAATTATTGCAGGGAGATCCAAGGTGTAATGGTAACTGAGCCAACCGCCAGTGAGCAGAGCGATTCTGAAACTAGGGTCATAAAAGGCATCAAACTGCTTCCTTGTTTTCTCTCTCAGATCACTCACTCTGCGGGAAACCAACCACCACGTTGTGAAGACACATCAGGTGCCCCTAGGAGGGCCCACAGGGCAAGAATCTGACATCCCACCACAGGCAGAGAAAAACCGAGACTTCCCGCAATGTCCCTGGGTGAACCATGTTGGAAGCAGCTTCTCTCTCCCCACTCAGGCCCTCGGATGCCACAGGCCCTGTTGATGTCTTGACCGCAGCCTCATGAGAGACCATGAGCCAAAACCACCCTGCTAAGCCACTCCCAAATCCCTGACCACAGAAACCAAGATAATAAATGTTTGCCGCCTTCAGTCACTAAGTTTTGGGGACAATTTGTTTGTGCAGCAGTAGATAATAATATTGTGAATTACTACCATAAGGCCTTTAAAAACCCTTTCCCATTTCCCTTTCTGGCCATCTTGGTGATGGTGGCTACCCCAGTCCATCCCAAAATGTTTCAAGATCTTAAAGTAAAGAAGGCTGAGTCTTGATTCCTTCCTTTCCAACTTTCCCACACTTTCTTCAGCAACAGCCGAGGTCTACCTGCCAATGTGTATCTGGGAGTGGCAGCAGGACGCCAGGCCCTGATTAAGGGGAATATTTGGCTATCTTACTCCCACAGAGCAATGAGGTCGTTACTTACTCTACATTTGTGTATCTTGAGTGTCTAAGTTAGGTTTGTCCACAACAACCAAATTCCATCCCAGGGTGAACTGACAGAAATCTCCAGAGACAGAAAACTGCTAGCAAAAGTTAGAAGTCAGTCCTCCAATTTCAAAAAACAAACCAAATTTTAGAGGTGTTTCTGTTGGGCCATACTTACAAGAATTCTTCCATTGAACCACCTTCTTAGTCACAAAGCGGACAGTGTTAACTGACATTTCTGCCAGATGACCCACTTACACACCCACAGTCCCCACCCCACACACAGACCTAACACGCACTGCTCTACCCGGTGCTGAATGGAGCTCCTGCCATAGACATCTGATAGCTATTCTTAGGGGTAGCAGGGTCCCCCTCCCACCATGGAAGCTGGGACAAGGACGTGTGACCCAATCTTGGGAGCCACGAAGATGTAGAGAAGTAGGGACTGTGAAGATCCTGCCTTGGTGGCAACAGCCCCCAGTCTCCAGGTCCAGCAGGGTGGCCGTGCCTACAGCCTCATGCCTGTGTCTGACAGTGAAGCTAGGCGAACGCATGTCCGGCGTTTAACAGCAGTGGTGGCAGCCCTGTCATCATTGGGCTGGTCCATCGTTTCATCCCTGCATTTCTCAGTGCCCGGTCTTCCCAGAATAACCCCCAGGCCTTCGCAGACAGCCAGAGGCTTCCCAACCACTACTTCAAAAGCCCTACTTTCTATAACTTAGACCTAAAACATTCCTTCCCTAAATCAGACCAACAAAAACTTCAATGTAAATTCAAGGTTGAGTGTGTGAATTCATAAGGACCAAAACCTTAAACTAACTGTCATCATCACCAATTAATGGTTGTTTTTCATGACCTATGCATTGTTGTAGGCCGTGTAATACCCCAGAAATGATTAATTTTTTAAAGTGTAATCTTCTTTTTCAAAAGAAATAAAAGGTACACAGGTGAGGGCTTAGGGAGACAAAAAACAGAACACCAAAGTAAAAAAAATAAAAAAGAAACATAATTTATGAACTGTATACATAAAAGGCACAGAAAAACAGCCTTCAAAGATATTGCAAAAAAAAAGGAGAATAAAGAAAAATGTTGCTACTTTATTAGATGGGGACAGAGAGGAATGAGTAACAGATGATAGAAAAAAAATAACATTTTGATCTGGTTTGATCTTGATCAATATCAAAAAAAATGATAAGGTGAAGAAAAGCCTAGTTAACACATGGACTTGGAAAAAGGAAGGACAAAGTTGCAGACAGCTTTAAACTAAGTAAAAAACAAAGAAAATTCATTTAAATAAGCCGAGGTCCTACAGACAGGGATCTCAGGAAACTAAGCAAAGTCGTTGCCAGCAATTGCAAACTCAACAAACACGTCTGGAATGTTATTACTTTCACTGTGCTGGTGATTTCAGACACATCCCACTTTATCCTCACAACAGTGCTTTCCAGTAAGAACTCCTACCCCTAAACTATAGGTAAAGAAACTGGGGGCAAAAGTCACGTAATAGAAGTGGCACAGCTGGGGCTGAAATGCACAGTCCTGGTGCATCCTTCCCACAGCCACCTTCCTAGGCGGGGAGATGGAGAGATGGAGAGAGACAAAGGCCCTAGGAGAGCCAGCCTAGACCCTGGGCCAGGTTCAAGTTGGCAGACACTGGAGGGTAGGTAGTGTGCCAACTGCTGGCAGACACAGAAAAGCTGAAGGTGCACAGGGCCACAAATCAGATCTAGGTTCTGCCCCAACTCTGCAGCCTACTAGCTTAGCTGTGTGACCTTGAGAAAGTTAACCTCCTGCTCTGGGCCTCAGTTTCCTACTAAAATGAGGAGATTGATCCAGATGGCTGTTTCCATTGCTTCAAATTCTAAGTCTGTGATCCTGGGTAAGATTCAAAAATTCACAGACAGATTCTGGGAAAGTTTATGAAGTCTGAGAGAGACTATGGTTTTCCATTTACAGAGCAAATAAATATTTATCTGGATTTTGTTTGCTTTGCCCCACATCCCTTCCTTCTTCTTTCTGAGGCTAACGCCCTGGTCTCACCCTCCCATCTTTCCTTTGATGCACTATCATTCCCACATTCCCTGGGACTCTGAAAGGTTGCTAGTCACAGCACTGAGCCCCGCCCCTGGACACAGTGGCTGGCCCAAAGGCTGGGCATCTAACCCAAGATGACCAATCAGAATCTCTCCCTGAATGTTTGTATGTGGATACAAGGAGAAAAAGGGTACTCACTTTAGGGGTCATAGGACTGATATACACTTGGAAATATATTCTCCTCACCCTCATCCCTACCACCACCACCCTTCCATATAGGCATTTCCTCGTTTTTTCGCCTCCCTGAGGAGGATTGTCTGGCATAGAAGGGACAAACGAAGGCAGGAGATAGCTGGGAGAAAGGAGGACAGGCACTGTGCGGCCGTATTGCTTGAGCACCTCAGATGCCAGCTCCATTTAAGGCTCCTTCTCATGTAAACTGACAAATTCCACATATTTGGGGGGGTATTAATTTCCTGTGGCTGTTGTAACAAATTACCACACATGTAGTGCCTTGAAACACAAAAATTTATTCTCTTACAGTTATGGAGGCCAGAAGAACGAAATCAGTGTCACTTGCCAAAATCAAGGAGTCCGCAGAACAGGGCTCCCTCCTGAGGCTCCAAGGGAGAGTCCGTTCCTTGCTTCTAGCTCCTGGTGGCCACCAGCATTCCTTGACTAGTGGCCACATCACTCCAATCTCTGCCACTGTGCTCACACTGCCCTCTTTTCTGTCTGCATCAGATCTGCCCCCGGCCCTCTCTGAGAAGAACACTTGTGATAGCATTTAGGGCCCCCCTGGATAATCCCCATCACAGGATCCTAAATTTAATCACATCTGCAAAGGTTCTTTTTCCAAATAAGGTACCATTGACAAGTTCCAGGGATTAGGATCTGATATACCTAGGTGACTATTATTCAATGTTACTATTACTGGGTGAATACTCCCCACAACACAAGCCCTGGACCAGATGGATTCATAGGTGAATTCTACCAAACGGTCAAAGAAGAAATAATACCTATCCCTTTTAGACTATTCCAAAAAATTAAAGAGGAGAGAAACCTCCCCAACTCATTTTACGAGGCTATGATTACCCTGATACCAAAACCAGACAAAGGCACTACAAAAAAAGAAAATTACAGACAAATATCCCTGATGAGCACTGATGCAAAAATCCTCAAAAAAATATTAGCAAACTAAATTCAGCAATACATTAAAAAGATCATACGCCATGATCAAGTGGGATTTATTCCAAGGATGCAAGGTTTTTAGATCAGTATCTGCAAATTAATTAAAGTGATACATCACATAAACAAAATGAAGGATAAAAAAATTACATAATCATATCAATAGATGTGGAAAAAGCATTTGACAAAATCTAACAACCATTTATGATAAAAACTCTCAGCAAAGTGGGAATAGAGGGAACATGCCTCAACATAATAAAGCTCATATATGACAAACCCACAGCCCAAACCCAGTGGTGAAAAACTAAAAGCTTTTTCTTAAGATCAGGAACAAGACAAGGATGTCTACTCTCACCACTTTTATTCCACATAGTATTGAAAGTCCTAACAACAGTGACCAGAAAAGAAAAAGAAATAAGAGGCATCCAAATTGGAAAAGAAGAAGTAAAACTGTCATTATTTGTAGATGATATAAAAGAAAGCCCTAAAGATTCCACCAAAAACACCTATTAGAACTAATAAATGAACTCAGTAAAGGAGCAGGATACAAAATTAATATTCAGAAATCAGTTGCATTTTTATACACCAATAATGAACTATCGGAAAGAGAAATTAAGAAAACAATCCCATTTATAACTGCATCAGAAAGAATAAAATACCTAGGAATAAATTTAACCAAGAGTATAAAAGACCTATACTTGGAAAACTCTAAGACGCTGAAGAAATTAATTGAAGAAGACAAAAATAAATGGAAGGATATACCATGCTCATAGATTGGAAAAACTAACATCATTAAAATGTCTGTACTACCCAAAGCAATCTACAGATTTAATGCAATCCCTATCCAAATGTCAAAGGCATCTTTCACAAAACTAGAACAATAACCCTAAAATTTTTACAGACCCACAAAAATCCCAAATAGCCAAAACAATATTGAGAAAGAGTGAAGTTGGAGGTATCACATTACCTGATATCAAACTGTACTACAAGGCTACAACAATCAAAACAGTATGGTACTAGCATAAAAAGAGACACACCGGTCAATGGAACAAAATCCAGAGCCCAGAAATAAACTCCTACCTATATGGTCCATTAACCTATGACAAAGGATGCAAGAATATACAATGGAGTAAAAACAGTCTCTTCAAAAAATGGTGTTGGGAAAACTGGACAGATACATGCAAAAAAATGAAACTAGACCACTTTATTATACCATACATAAAAATACCCTAAAAATGGATTAAAGACTTAAATGTAAGACCCAACCCCATAAAACTCCTATAAGAACACACAGGTAATAAACTCTTTTGACACTGGTCTTAACAATATTTTTTTGGATATGTCTTCTACGGCAAAGACAGCAAAAGCAAAAATAAACAAATAGGACTACATCAAGCTAAAAAGCTTTTGCACTGCAAAAGAAACCATCAACAAAACAAAAAGGCAACCTACTGAATGGTAGAACATCTTTGCAAGTGATATATCCAATCAAGGGTTAATATCCAAAATATAGAAAGAACTTATGCAGCTCAACATCAAAAAAACAAAAGAAACCAAAGTGGGGAGGACTGAATGTGGGAGGTGAGGGGTGGGCAGGGCAGGGGAGAGCAATGGGGGAAAAGTGGGGGCAACTGTAATTGAACAATTTTTTTAAAATGGGCAGAGGACGTGAATAGGCACTTCTCCAAAAAGGACACACAGATGGCCAATGGACATATGAAAAGATGCTCAATGTCATTCATCAGCAGGGAAATGTAAATTAATACCACAATGAGATATCACCTCACACCTGTTAGAATGGCTGTCAACAAATCAACAAACAGCAAGTGTTGCTGAGGATGTGAAGAAAAGGAAACCTTCGTGCACTGTTGGTGGGATTGTAAATTGGTGCAGCCACTGTGGAAAACAGTATAGAGTTTCCTCAAAAAATTAAAAATAGAACTACCATATGATGCAGCAACTCCACTTCTGGGCACTTATCTGAAGAAATCCAAAACACTAATTTAAAAAGATATATGCACCCCCTGTATTCACCGCAGCATTAGTTACAATAGCCGAGATATGGAAGCAACCTAAGTGTTCATCAATAGACAAAGGCATAAAGAAGACATCCACACATACTGGGCTGTTACTCTGCTACAGAAGAGGGTGAAATCTTGCCATTCGCAATAATATGGGTAAACCTGGAGAGCAGTATACTAACAGAAATTTGAGACAGAGAAAGACAAACACCATATGACCTCACTTACATATGTAAAATCTGAAAAAACAAACGAACAAAGCAGAAACAAACTCATAGATGCAGAGAACAAACTGATGGTTACCAGATGGGAGGGACATCGGGGGAGGGGTCAAAAGGCGAAAGGGATTAGGAAGTACAAATTGCCAGTTATAAAAATAGTCACAGGGATGTAAAGTAAAGCAAAGAAAATACAGTCAATAATATTGAAATAACTGTGTATGGTGTCCAATGGGTACCAGGTTTAGCAGGATGATCACGTCATCAGATACATACATGTCTAATCGCTATATTATATACCTGAAACTCATATAATATCGTACATCAACTATAACTGAAAAATACATTTTAAAAAAATCATGTAAAACAAAAAGACTAGAAGGAATTAAACCAAAAGGTTAGCAAGAGTAGTCTCAGTGACGTAGGGTGTGGGCAATGTGAGGGTGTGGGAATGTGGGCTACTTCCGTTTTTTCACGTTTTCCAGATTTCCCCTGTGTGTGATGCAGTGGGCGAGTATTGGGAATTGCAGGGAAGGTGTCTGTTTCTCAAATTCCCAGTACAGGAAACCATCAGTGTGAACAGAGAATATTTTTAAAGTCTCAAAGGTGAGCATACAATGTGTTTATAGAGATAGCTGTATGGAACTTATTAAACTGTTGCGGTTGCCAATTAATTAATGGTAATAAAAGAGATAAAAATATTTTATAATTAACAAGTTGATTGCCTTGCAAAGAGTCCTTCTAAAATTCTTGAACTCCTTTCAAATGGACTAATCATTTCCCATGTAATCCTGTTTACATCCCACCCCATCCGGGGGCTACTTTAATAGCTAAAAAGGAAAGCCTGCCTAACCCTTACCTGTTATCACAAAGCCACGGAATCCGTATACGTCTGACTTGAGGTTTCTACCCTGGCCTGTAGCAAAGGGGAGACTGTCCTGAAGACAGGCCAGGAGACTCTCATCCCAGCTGTCCCCGATTCCTTGGGACCTTGTCAGGGGTCGGTCCCTATCCCCCCCTAGACTCAGTTTCCTGACTTGTACAATGAGGAGTGTGGCCCAGATGTGTCGAAGGTCTCTCCCTGTCATTCATTTACTCATTTCCGCTTAGCGGTGTTTGCTCTTCTTCCCATGCACATGCAGTTCCCACCTCCTCGAACTTCCGTTACAGAACGGAAGTTCGGGCCCCTTTCTGCACTTAACCACGCATGGCCCTGAGTCATGTGCGTTTAACTGGCCTGCCAACACAATCGATTATGGGCCTCAAGGAAGGAGAGACCAGGGTTGCTTGTACTGTATTATGCAGTCCTTAACACAGCCCTAGGCATCCTTAGCTTTTAGATAGGAAAGACCAGTACCTGTATGTGGTGAGGACTTGAGGAATGTTTGTTGAATGACTAATAAAGATCGTACAATATGTTGGACATTTACAGACATTATCTACTATAATCCTCATAGCAGTCCTAAAAGGTGACAATTTACAAACCAGAAAGAGAGGTTAAGTGACCTGTTCAAGGCACACAGGTAAGAACTGGTGGATCCTAAATGGAAGCCCCATCTCTACATTCATGAAATAAAATGCAATGTGAAACGAGGCAGTTTCTGAGGCATTCCATGCACCATGGCGACTGTAAGTTCCAGAGAAGGGGAGGATTTGTAAGGGCAGGGTGGGCAGGGAAGAAACTATGGCAGAAGTGGGGCTTCAGCTGGACAGACTTCGAAGGATGGGGGAGGGGAGAAGGGTGGCAAAAATAACACAGCGTGAATCCATGAGGCTGACTAAAGTGCCTTACCCAGCTGATCCGCCTGATACGTGTTTCTCTAACAGCTGGAAAGTGATGAGAAAATAATTGTTCAATATGTGCAAAAGATCACTAGCCTAACCGAGCGTGTGGACGAGCCTGAGATGAAGCCAGATGCCCGCTCTGGTGTGAACTCCAGACTGCAGGGCAGAGCGGACGGTGCTGCGGCACCTGGGCCTGACCCTGGGCAAGGTGCTCTGGAGGGGGCCGGGCAGCCCGCATGGGTTCTTCAGGATGTTAAGGGGGGCCCTTAATATCCTGCTTCTGCGTAGCCTCGACCTCTGCCTTGCACACTCTGACCCAGTGACCTCCCTGGAAGATGTTATTTCACAGATGCCAAGACACACCCACAGGCCTCCCAGGATGACTTTGATTCTGGCTACCAGAGCTCTTGAGCCAGCTCTGCCGTGGACAGACGTGTGACTTGGAACGATTCACCCCACCGCTCGTGGTCCCTGGACAGCAGCCTAGAGCAGTACTGCACCTGCCTCCAGCGGCACGGGGTCCTCGTCCACGCTAAGATCAACTTAGTGCATCAAGACCAGACTCCTGGGAATGGTATGAAATAGAAGGGAAAATGTCTGTGTGCATCACATGTTTGTTGAAACTTACATTTCCATTATGTACACATAGTGGGTGGTCGTGTGAAAACATTTCTCATTGTGCGCCACGCTCAGAAAAGTTTGAAAGCGCCTGGCATAGTGTCTGGGGATGACAAGTGTGGAGTCAGAGAGCCTGAGTTTGAACCTGACTCAGCCACTCGCTAGCTGTGTGACTTCAGGTGAGTTTTTTCACGTCTCTTAGCCTCAGTTTCAACATCTGTAAAATCAAGAAAATAGTATCATTAATTTCATAAGGCTGTTGAGAGAATTAAGTCATTCAGCCTATAAACCAATTGATATAAAGTCCTTAGCACAGTGCCCGGCCTTCAGTAAATGAGCACTGGCTGCTGGACCAGAAAACAACTGAGGTCCCTCAGCTCTAACCATAGGCCCTGCTTTTTGAGATGGGAAAGACCCAGTGAGGTCCCAAGACCGGCCCAAGGTCATTTGACTACTGTTCAGTTCAAAGAGCCCAGGGTCCCTTTCCTGGAGGCTTAGCTGTGGTCCAGCTGCGGGTGCTGAGGGCAGGGCGAGGAGACATGTTTCTGGGGGGGTTCAGGTTTGCTGTGTCCAGGCCCCGAGATTTCTCCCCAAACTGCCCTTTACTCGGAGGCAAGAAGCACCGGAATCCTCCAACAGCAGGTGTGTCCTGGAGCTTCCAAACGCGTGAGTGAAACCACAACAGAAATCGGAGGACAGCCTAAACCCCCAGGACGGGAGGCCCCACGTTGGTAAGGAAGACGGCCAGCAGCCTCGTGCTTTTGTTTTGGCTTATCTGTTCCTTCAGAGTAACTCACGGATTTTACAAAAAATAAAAACACGGATTACAATTTATCAACAGTCGTAGAGCATTGCTGAATATCGCCAAATTATCATTCTGAAGGATAACACTAGTATACAATATGAACAGCATCAAATACACATTCAGTACAAATGTGACTAATTCTTAAGTATTGTGAGGAAACATATTTCCTTACAGCTTTGTCAGCAGTGGATTTTACAATTTTATATTTTCAAATGTAATACGCATGTAGGGATACCTAGTCTGATTTACTTATCTTTAAATACAGTACAATGAAGCTGACCTTTCTTCTTTCCCCGGGTGTTTACTTCTCACTATTCTTATTTCCTAACATGTAATCCTGATCTTTCGATTAGTAACACTAATTAGAGAAGCCAAACCTACCGACACCTTGACCTTGGACTTCCAGCATCCAGAACTGTGAGAAAATAAATTTCTCTTGTTTAAGCGCCACCCTCCACCCCCAAGACTATGGTATTTTGTTATGGCAGACTAACACAATGACCCAATAGGAACCCAAGGTTTGGAGACCCCGAAAATAAAGTTGTGAGGTTCCCCCTCTCCATGTTTTCTCCAACCAAGATAGAGTGGTCACTGGTCAGCTTCCTTCCTTCCAGCAGTCGGTCCCCTGCACCTGGAGAACACCTCCTATAGGCCAGCACCCTCTGTAGCCATGCTCTGCCTCTGAGTCCTGATGTCATCCCCTTCACACCCCTCGGGGTTCATGCCAACGGGGACATCACCAACCGCAGCCAGGCTTTTGTTCCCCATACTACTCCGTCATCAGCTGGAGGCTGGGGGAAGGAGGCCCTCCTGGAACTAGGCCATAAGGTATCATATTAGAGCGTCACGCATTCTTCCCCTACCATCCTCGGGCATTCTACTACACAAAGACTACACCAAATTAAAATAGCTCACTGTTGTCATTTCCACCTGCCTGTTAATCTAAGGACATGGTTCTGGGATGGTCATGACAAGAGCCAGCTTTACAATAACTATATCAACTCCAAAAATATGTCCCAAGCAAATGTCATTTCTAACAAGGGTCAAGCCAGCCTACTGCCAAATGCTTAGCTTATAACAATCACTTTGCCTATAGTTCCCCACCCAGGAAGTTACCAAGGTCCTGACACTCATCACTGCCCCTCACCCCGGAAGCCTACAACCCCCTGGAGCGGTGCTCCCTGGGCAGGCCTGGCCATCCCAGCACTCGCTCCCCTCTGTCCACTTCTCTCTGTCTCCCCAGCTCAGGCCACCATCAGCTGGGTCCAGAGTTATCACAGTGGCCTTCCAACTGGCTTCCCGTTATCTCCCCTCGTCCGCTCCCCTGCCCTCGCGCAATCTGTCCAGCATCCCCCAGCCAGAGGGAGCTTTCAAAAGGCAAATCTGATCTCACCCTTCTTCTTTATCCCCACTCTTCTGAGGACAGAGGAACAAGGCCCTGTGAGCGGGACCCTGCCTGCTCTCCGGCTTTGTCTCACCCGCTCTCCAGCCCCCCAGGAAGGACCGGCCAGCTTTCAGTTCCCGGGGTGCATCCTGCCGCTCCCTGACCCAGCAGTGTTACACCCACTTTTATCTCTGCCTGGAACGTCCCACACGTGTGAACATGCACTGCACACATACATGCACATTCTCTCTCTGCTTTTCTCCCTCCCTCCGTCTCTCTCGCTAACTCCTGTGTATCACCGGTGCCATCAGCTTCCCTGATATATTTGTTGTTATGTGCTATTGAATCAGCTCCGACTCCTGGCGGCCCTGTGAATGAGTGAGGTCCGCGATGTCCTGTCCTCCCCAGCCCTGCTCAGCTCCTGTGGACTCGGCCTGTGGCTTCTTTCACGGAGTCAATCCGGTTCCGGTTCACTCTTCCTCTTTTCCTGCTGCCTTCCGTTTTCCCAGCATTATTTTCTTTTCCAAAGACCTCTGCCTTCTCATGATGTACCTGAATGAAGTAGGGCCACTTCCGTTCTACTATTTTTGCCTCCAGTGATGTTTCAGGTTAATTTGCCCTATGGACCCACTTTGGTCATCTTTCTGGCCGCCCAGAGAATCCTTAGCACTCTCCTCCAACACCGTATTTCAAAGGAATCAATTTTTTTTTCCTATCAGTCTTTTCACCGTCCAGCTTTTACATTTATTTGTACATGGTCATTGGGGATACAAGGGTGTGAACAATCTGAGCCTTGGCTGTAATGATGTTTTTTGTTCCTGGTGATCATCCCTAATTCTTCCCTTGCCGCCCTTCCGAGTCTCAGCCTTCTCTTGGTTGTTTTGGCTGCGGTGTCCATTTGAACTGGTGGCTGAACCAAAGTAAGTAAAACCTTCAACAAGTTCCATATCTTCGCTGTCTATGTTAAAGTTGTGTATTTCTTCTGTAGCCATCATCTTTGTCTTCTTGATGTTCAAACACAGTCCTGCTTTGGCATTTTGTTCTTTTACTTTCATCAGGAGTCATTTCAAATCAGGTGTATGCTGTACAATTACTTGTTCAACATCTTCATCTCTAGATTGTAAATTCTGCCTGGGTAGAGACTATGTGTTTCTGCCCCCTTAAGCCCAGCACCCAGCACTGGGCCTGACTTCTAGGAAACGTTCAATAACTATTTTAAATTCATAATTAGTGAGACCTGCGATTATCAGCCTTTCATAGTCATAACCACCAATTCTTGTTTTACCCCCCTAAGAGGTTAGGTGGACATAAAAGTGCCTTTTATTCTTATTTTTTACAATATTTTTCGTCTAGGCACATACTATTATAGACTGGCATCTTTCCCATCGCAAGGCTGGTGCCATACTCTCAAGTTTCCTGTACTCTACCAGCCAGAAATAGGTTATCTGGTACGATATTCACGCCTCCCTGATTCATGGCGGCCAGGCTTTGCATGGAGACACACGAAGGGGACATGACTCTCTATGTGCACGGAATGTCCATGCTGGCGCCCCAGTCCCTGCACACACTCGGCTCCAGCAGCCTAGCCACTTTTTCCCTTGAAACCCAGACCTCAACGCTGCTCCCCAAATCTGCCCACTTCCGTGCCCAGAGCCTCTGCCCAGGGCTTTGTACTTCACTGTATCCCATCTAATGAGATAATTTCTTGTAGTTGTGTTTACCCAGGAATCACTGCGCTGGGAGTAGAGCTCCGACAATCTCCCTTTTAAAGAGAGGCTTTAAGACAGAACTCCCTTCTGTCCCTTAAGACAGCTGGCATCCCCTCCTGGAGCCGGAAGTATTGAGGCAAGACAGTATCTCATGGATACTTACCTTGTCAGCCTTCCTGTTAGTCTGCCCGAGTGCACATTGAGGGCATGGCAAAGCCTACAAGGCAGAATTCCGCAGCAATTAACTATGAATGCAAGACGCCTCCCCTCTCATGTGGTCAGCCAAACCACAAGTGTATTCCTTTCACTCATCATAATGTAACTAAGACAATGAAGTATTGTAACTGTGGCACAATTAAAACCCTTGTAATTAAGGAAGGTAGCAGTGAGGAGAAAAGGACTCTGGTTCCGAAAGCTCAGCCTCAAGTTGAGCAAGAGCAATATACACATTTACCACTAGATGGCAGGCTTCCTGCTTCCATCTCTACACACTCAATTTTAAATCTAGAAATGACCCCCAACCGGTACTCCAACAAATTAATCCTCTAAAGTACTTAAACACACTGAGGCCCACAGGATGTTAAGGGTGGACAAAAATTTGGTTAAAAAATTTTTTTGACCAAATCTTACATTTACAGAAAAAGAAAGGGAGCCCAAGGGGGCAGGAGACCCAGGTTTACAAATTCTCCCAGGCCAGCTTATTTTCTATTTTTTTTAATTATATTTTATTGAATACGTTATTAAAGCTGTCAGTTTTCCACCCTTTCCCCCCAATACCAAGCACCCCCAATCCCTCAGGCAATGCCCCCACTTTTGTTCATGCCCATGGGTCCTGTGTATAAGTTCTTGGGCTACTCCATTTCCTGTACTGCACTTTACATCCCTGTGACTATTCTGTAACTACCAATTTGTGCTTCTTAATCCCCTCACCTTTTCGCGCATTTCCTCTCATCCCCCTCCCAGCTGGCAACCATCAAAACGTTCGCCACATCCAAGATTCTGTCTCTGTTCTTCTTGTTTGCTTAGTGTGTTTTTTAGACTCAGGTTGTTGATAGATATATGTTTATTGCCATTTTAATATTCATAGTTTTGATCTTCTTTTTCTTAAATAAATCCCTTTAACATTTCATATAATAATGGTTTGGTGGTGATGAACTTCTTTAGTTTTTTCTGGTCTGGAAAGCTCTTTATCTGCCCTTCAATTCTCAATGACATCTTTGCTGGGTAGAGTGATCTTGATCCTGCTTTTCATGACTTTGAATATTTCTTGCCAATCGCTGCTAGCCTGCAAAATTTCTTTTGAGAAATCAGCTGACAGTTTTATGGGAACTCGCTTGTAGGTAACTAACTGCTTTTCACTTGCTGCTTATAAGATTCTCTCTTCATCTTTTACTTTCTGCATTTTAATTATGATGCGTTTGGGTGGGCCTCTTTGGGTCCAACTTGATTGCAATTCTCTGTGCTTCCTGTACTTGCGTATCTATTTCCTTCACCAAATTAGGAAAGTTTCCTTTATTATTTTTTCAAATAGATTTCCAATTTGTTGCTCTTTTTCTTCTCTTTCTGGCACCCCTATAATGTGAATGTTGAACCTCTTGAAGTCGTCAAAGAGTTGCTTATACTACCCTCATTTTTTTGGATTCTTTTTTTTCTTGTTCTGATTGGTTGTTTTTTGCTCCTTATGTTCCAAATCATTTATTTGATTTTCGGCTTCATCCAATCTACTGTCTTTTCCCTTTAAAGAACAACAGAAGTTGTCCTTTACTTCAATTAGTGTACCTTTCATTTCTGACTAGATCTTCTTTATGATGCTGAGGTCCTCACTAAGTTCCTTGAGCATCCTTATAACCAGTGTTTTGAACTCTGCATCTGATAGATTGCTTATCTCCATTTCATTTAGCTCTTTTTTCTGGAGTTTTGATCTGTTCTTTCATTTGGGCCGTGTTTTTTTGTCTCCTCATTTTGGCAGCCTCCCTGCGTTTGTTTCTATGTGTTAGGTAAAGCTGCTTTGACTCCATGTCTTGGGAGCGTGGCCTAATGTAGTAAGTGTCCTGTATGGTCCAGTGGCACAGCCTCCCCTATCACCCAAGTTGGGTACTCGAGTACTTCCTGTGGGCTGAGTACTTCTACCTCTTGTAGTTGAGACTTGGTTGCTGTTGGAAGATCAATGGGAGGGATTTACCCAGTCCAGTCAGCTGCAAGGATTGGCTGTGACCACTAACCAACAACCTCCGTCCTCCGTGGAGGATCAGTCGTGGAGGGGTAGGGCGGTGGTACCCCAACATGGTCTGTAGCTGTCCACTGGGTATGCTGGCTTTAGGGTTTCCCAGGTGGTGCAGGGAAAGGTCAGCCTCGTCATGTGTTTTGCCCAGGACTGCATGAGCAGTCTGGATGGATGTGGTTTCTTTAATTCCATAGTTGTCAGACCTCCATTCAGTTCAATTTCTGATGGTTCTGAGTGATGGTGGTTCTATGTTTTAGTTGTAGTTTTGATGTGGCTGTGTGAGGAACCGAGTTGTGTTTACCTGTGCCACCATCTTGACTAGAGGAGGTCCCTTTTCCACTTCAAAGTTAGTAGTAAATCTTGCTTTTGAGTCCAACTTCAGGTATTCTCTCAAAACCTGGAAGTACAGTCCTTTTGATCTGCCTCATATAAAAATCTTGGAAATTAGGTTACAGTCAGTACTACAGGAGATTCGAATTTGAAACTGAACCGCTGGACCCAGCCTCCGGGTGCCCCTGTGCACCGGGGATGCCTGCCCCACGCCCTCCTTCTGCTCACTCACTCACGCGGGCACTGAACTTGTTCACAAAGTTGCCAGCAGCGACCTGACGGTTCAGCACTGGCCCTCTCAGTCCCTCCCCTGTCCTCCCCGCCCCTCCTTCACCACCTCCCTCCCCCAGCTTCTTTTCTATTATTCTACCCTGCCTCTGAACAAAAAGCATTCCAAAATCTCCTTAAAAAGAGATATGGTATGGGTACTTTTCTGTGTGTATGTAATACTGAGAAACAGAGAGAGAATGAGAGAAAAAGAAAGAGAGAGAGAGAGAACAACTCTACCACAAAAGGAGTAAGATGTTTATCTCCTTTTGGTTTTATAATTATTTGTGAGCTCGGCTGGTCCTTGGCTAGTGAGCAATCTACAATGGGAAAGATAAAAGGGAAAGAGACCAGCTGAATGTCTAATATCAGGGGGTAGGGTTAACAGGAATAAATACGCTCCGCTAACCCAATGGAATTACATATTCTAGGATTATATAACAATAAAATGGCTATATAATAGAATGTTAAGTAAAAAGGTATAAATTGGTACTGCTACTAATTGCAAAAAAATGTGAGATTAGGACCTAATTATAAAAATGAAAACATTAAACACCTATTATGTTTGGATGTTGAAATTATGGGCGGTGGTTGCCTTTCATTAAACTGCATGGTTTTTTTTACTATTTCATTACATATTTATTTTTTAAAATTTTATTTATTTATTTTTAGAGAGAGGGGAAGGGAGGAAGTAAGCAAGGGAGAGAAACACCCATCATTTGCCTCTCACAGGCCCGCAACTGGGGACCTGGCCCACAACCCAGGCATGTGCCCCAGCCAAATCGAACTGAAACCAGAAAAAGCCGGTGTTCATGCTGCCTGTCACCTACCAAACCCAATAAGCAGAGACAGGCATTGAACCTTTATGTGTGCTTTATTCAGATGGCCAGTGATCTGAGAAGATGGTGGGTTTGTACCCTAATGGACCGTCTTACATTTCTTTACAAGCCAGCCTTTTTAGAACAGAGAACAAAGAGTGGTGAACAGGTTGGAATTCATCACAAAGAACAAAGTGTGGTAAGAGGTTTGAAATTCAGGGTAAATTAGATTTTTAAAAAACTACAGCATTCTCGTCCTAGGGGGAAATTGTAGCATTCTCGCTTCAGGCGGTAACTGTCTCTCAATGGCTGGGATATCACCTTGACTGTTTATGGTCTCTTCCTGGAGTCAGGGTGGGCCATACCTGCAGTTCCTGAAATAAAAGCTTTTCACATGCATTTGCTACTTAGGCATATCAAACCATTTCCTGAAACTAAAATTTTCCAACTTTTGAGTCCCGCATCAGAACCAGCAACCTTTCAGTTTGCAGGACGACACCCAACCCACTGAGCCACACCAGTCGAGGCTATCCCAAACCTTTAAAGCAGCACTTTTAAGTTAGCATTTATGACCGGGCTCCCCCAGATCTCGCACACTCGAGCCAAGAGGCCAAACTGCCTTCTTCCATTTAATAAGCCAAAAAGCTTTCTGGCTTTGAAAAGCCAACTCTCCTCAGCAGACCCTCGACAGAAGTCATTGTCTCACAGGTCTCAGGGAACAATCCCTGACAAATGGTAAATCCATATAAATTCACAACCAGCACTTGAGAGAGCTGACGCTGAATGGAAGTGGTCAGAGCTTTCAGCCTGTCAGCAAGCTACAGGGGGTCTTTTGAGGGGAACAGAACTTCACCTCCCCCTCACCCGGAGGTCCTCCAGCGCTCCCTCCTCTCCTGCACTGACCCTCCCCACCCCACACACACAGAGTGCGTGGATCTGAGTTTTGCTTCCTAGGCATGTATCAATTCACTCTTACGCTAACCACTTCTGAGGTTTTGAAGTGAAAAACACGGCCAGATGGAGGATGCATGCTTGAAGGACTGCTTACCTTCAGTCCATTAACTAGTCCTGTGCACATCTTTCCCAAGACCAGACCATCTAGGGTAATCCCCCTTCTTAACTCCAAACACGCTAGGGCACTATTTCAGACGCCCCGGATGCACTGCACGGTGCGACCGAAATGCACTGGATAACTGAGGAGGTGATTTTATCCAGGCTATTGTAATAGGGAGGACATTCGTGAATGCGGAGGAACAGCTCCGGGAAAAGGAAGGAGGGCCTGGAGCTTCACAGCAGCAAGAGAGCGAGGAGAGTGGACAAGTCTTATCTGAGAGTGGGATGGGGCTTGTTTGAAGGTAGGATGGGAGTGTGTGCAAGATGCGAAGGCAGGATGTGCCTTTGCAGTTTCTCTGCCGTCCTGGCGCTCCAGCAATCCGGGAGCACAGGGTTCAGGTAAACTTCAACGTGGTCAGAAGGTCTGGCCTCCCTTGTAGCTAAGACGGGAGGAAATAAGTGATGAGAGTGAGGTCCCAGAGGCACCCAGAGGAGGCGGGCAGGGGACTGCAGGCGGAGAATGGAGGGTGGCAGACACGTCTCCAGGAGCTTTACTGACAGCTGAAATGTTACTCCTCAAATTCAGAAATCTTCTCCCATACGATTCCCTCCCTCTTTCTTTCTCAAATGACAGGCGGGTAAGGATATTGAAAGAAAATCCATTCGATTCCTTTTATTCCCCCAAGCACACATACACACAAACACAGGGAGAAAACTGGCTACCACCAGAAGATTCCAGCCAAATCCTGGGGTCCCTTAAGAATGTCTTTTGAAAAGAAAAGAAAAAAAGTTGAGATGGTTGAATAGTTATAGTCACAATGGAAACTTATAATTTTCCTTGGCAGTAAGAATAGTCTTTTTCCTACCGTCTTCTTTGATAAAGCCCATCCCTCCCCAGCTGCTTTGCCTCAGCACCCTCATTGCCACCAATCCAAGCAGATGTGTGAATTTTTTCCATTCACACAGTGCAGGATTTAAGGATGGAAGAAAAGATGAGCTGTTTCCCCCATTAGCAGCTCTTTCCAGCTCTGCAGAGACTGGGGAGGGTTTGTGTTGCTGGCTTTAGATAAAACAATGGGGTGGGGGCTGCTTTGGAAACAGGGGGAGTGCTGGGATTTTTCCATTTGGAATCACAAGGCTCTTGGTGGCAGGGCCAGATGGAACCACGGTCTGTCTACAGAGACAAAGCTTCTCTTTAAACTGGTTCTGCAAACAAGAATATGAGGCTTTGGACAACATGATGGCCAAGAGATAGGAAACTGAGATTGGTAATGAAATGCCAAGGGCAGATCGCTCCGACTTTGGTGAATTAAGCCCCAAGTGTAATCCAGCAAGGAGCTTCCTTGAGCTGATGAAAACAGGGGTTGTAAAGCTTTGAATTCAAACCGGAACGTTAGAAAAACAACTCAGCCAGCCAGCCTTCATCCTCTGAACTTAAGTCATCTTTCAGCCAGGAGGCTACATGCTTCCTTAGCGCACCAGAACAATGTTGGGACAGTAAAGAACTTTATAAATGCCCAGTGTCCCTGTCAACACTGTTAATGAACATCCTTCCCTAAGCTGCACTTAAGCCAAATTCCAAGGTATAATTAGGGACACGGAACAATGACAGAATGGAGATTGCAAGTTTGCTGGAAGCTCCCAACATCCAATTAGAGGGATGGGAGCAGATTTCTCAGAGTACAGGAGATGAAAACCATCTGTCACAGCCTGCTTCCTAAGTCCCTCCTTCCAGGAGAGCTCCTTGTGTCACCTAATAACGCCAGAAGGACCGGCTTCTTGGCCCTCAAACCCCCTTCCAGCCAGAGATGAGTTAACGAGCTGTGTGCCCTAGAGCAGGTCACTTCCCCGCTCTGAGCCTTAATTCCCTCTTCTATAAAATGCAGCAGTTTGGACATAGATTGATGTTTTTTGGCGTTTTTAAATCAGTGGAACCTTTCATTTTTCTCCAGACAAAAACTTTATAATGGAACCCAGTTTGTAAATCTCTTCTGTCCCTGGATGGGAAGTGTAATCAACATGCCACTGATCAGACCCAGGAGGGAAATGGCTCAGCTCCTGTGTCTTAAATCCCCAAGCAGAGTAGCAGCTCCAATGTACTGGATCACTCGCTGAAAATATTAAGTGCTTTATAAATATGGTGCAGGGGGGAAAAATGTGTGATTCAGTGGAAGGCTATGCATCATTTAGAGCACACCATTCTGGGTTATGTGATGGTGATGCTATGGGGAGGGGCTGAGCTACTTTACAAAGGCTATTTCATTGCCTTTGAGCTATTTTACAACTCTGTAAATTGTAGAAAATGACAGCCGCACAAATAATTCCTGTTTATAGACATACAAAATAAATATCTGTCTCCCTTGCCCTCTGCCCTTTTTCAGCAGATCCACGTTCTTTGCCTCTAGGAAGGAGCGGAGGGGCAGAAGGCTGAGAGCAGCCTGTGAGAACTCGCAGCTTCCAACCCCTGAAGGCTAAGCACTTGCGAAGGACAAGACTGAGGGGTGACTCAGGAGTGACCCGTAGGACCGAATGCCCTGGCACCAATAGGGTCTTGGCGCCATCAGACCCTGAAACTTAAAAAATATATAATGTGGAGCTTCCCATCAAGATGGCGGCATGGGCAGACATGGCTCACCTCTTCCCACAACCACATCGAAATTACAACTAAAATATAGAACAACCATCACTCAGCAATGTCAGAAATCAGGTTGAATGGAAGTCTGACAACTGTGGAGTTAAAGAAACCTCATCCACTGAGACTGGTAGAAGCGGCGCAAACGCGGAATGGGCCGGTCTCTCACCCTCGTGTGGTGGATAAAAATTTGGGAGGGATATCCTGGGAGCGGGGAGTCCCAGCTCCACACCAGGCCCCCCAGCCCAGAGTTCCAGTGCCAGGAAGATAAGTCCCCACAACTTCTGGGTGCAAAAACCAGCGGGGATTGGGTCAGTAGAAGAAACTTCTGGAGCCCCAAGCAGTTCCTCTTTAAAAAACCCACACATGGACTCACCTAGTCAGATTTACTCCCTCTGAGCTCCAGTGCCAGGGTGGCAGCTTGAAGGGCACCAGTGGTATACAGGGAGAAACTGAAGTGTCTGGCATCGGGGTGAGCAGAGGCCATTGTCCCTTTTCTGAGCCCTCCCCATGCAGACCCATGGAGACTCCATCAACCTGGCTAACACTGTTTGACCCACCTTGGAGACCCCCAGAGACTCTGCCCCACCCAATTTATGGGTCCACCCAAGCTGCTTTTCCATGTGAATAACTGTTCTTGACTCATGCTGCACAACCTCCTAAATCCTCTCAGACAAGCAACAGCTGGCCTCAGTGGGCTCCAGCCGGGCACCAGCAGCAGCCAGGTTAGTTTCACAGTTTGGCTCCACCTGGGAACCTCCCAACCCACACAAGTAGCAACCATCTCAGATTGCTTTATAGCTCAGGAAGGGTGGCCCCAGGGCAAAACACAGGTCGGGGCTGACCTTGGCCTGCACCACCTGGGAAACCCCAGGGCCCAGGCGCCCAGTGGACAGCTACAGACCACTCCAGAGCACCGCCACCCTGCCCCTGCACAGCTGACCCTCCACGGAGGGTGGGGGTTGGTAGTAAGTGGTCAGAGCCGATCCTCACAGCTGACTAGCCTGGGTAAATCCCTCCCGTTGATCTTTCAACAGTAACCAAGTCTCAACTACAGGAGATAGAAGTACTCAGCCCACAGGAAGGGTGCCCCTCGAATACCCAACTTGGGTGATAGGGGAGGCTGTGCCACTGGACCCTACAGGACACCTACTACATTAGGTCATGTTACCAAGACGTGGAGTCAAAGCAGCTCTACCTAACACATAGAAACAAACACAGGGAGGCTGCCAAAATGAGGAGACAAAAAACATCGTCCAGATGAAGGAACAGATCAAAACTCCAGAAAAAAGAGCTAAATGAAATGGAGATAAGCAATCTATCAGATGCAGAGTTCAAAACACTGGTTATAAGGATGCTCAAGGAACTTAGTGAGGACCTCAGTAGCATAAAAAAGATCCAGTCAGAAACGAAAGATACACTAACTGAAGTAAAGAATAATTTATGGGGCAAAGACAGTAGATTGGATGAAGCCGAGAATCAAATAAATGATTTGGAACATAAGGAACCAAAAAACAACCAATCAGAACAAAAAGAAAAAAAAATCCAAAAAAGTGAGGATAGTATAAGCAGCTCTGGGACAATTTCAAGAAGTCCAACATTCACATTAGAGGGGTGCCAGAAGGAGAAGAGAAAGAGCAAGAAATTGGTAATCTATTTGGAAAAATAATGAAAGAAAACTTCCCTAATTTGGCTAAGGAAATACACATGTAAGCACAGAAAGCCCCAATCAAGTTGAACTCAAAGAGGACCACACCAAGACACATCCTAATTAAAATGCCAAAGGTTAAAGATAAAGAGAGAATCTTACAAGCAGTGAGAGAAAAGCAGAGAGTTACCTACAAAGGAGTTCCCATAAGATTGTCAGCTGATTTCTCAAAAGAAACTTTGCAGGCAAGACGGGGCTGGCAAGAAGTCTTCAAAGTGATGAAAAGCAAGGATGTACACCCGAGATTACTCTATCCAGCAAAGCTATCATTTAGATTGGAAGGGCAGGTAAAGAGTTTCCCAGACAAAGTAAAGCTAAAGGAGTTCATCATCACCAAGCCATTATTACATGACTTATTTAAGAAACAGTAGAAGATCAAAACGGTGAATATGAAAATGACAACAAACTCACAACTTTCAACAACTGAATCTGAAAAATAAAAATAAAATCAAAAACAAACTAAGCAAACAACCAGAACAGGAACAGAATCATTAGGTATGGGGATCATTTGGAGGGTTATCAGCTGGGAGGGGGAAGGAGGAGAAAGGGGGAAATGGTGTAGGGATCAAGGAGCATAATTGGTAGGCACAAAATAGACAGGGGGAGGTTAAGAATAGTAAAGGAAAGGGAGAAACCAGAGAACTTACACACATGACCCATGGACATGAACTAACATTGGGGATTTGCTAGAGAGAAGCGGGGTACTGGCAGACAGGAACAAAGGGGGAAAAACTGGGACAATTGGAACAGCATAAAAAATAAAATATACTTTTAAAAAATGTGGAGTTGGTGCTGCAGGTAGAGGGACAGACACTCAGAGCTGAGGAAGCTGCAGGATTTCTCCCCAAAACTGGGACGAGAGGACAGTGTTTCTTCTGGCTTGACCCAGACCAATCAAACTCTGACCAGCACTGGGGCAGCCACCCCATAGTAGAAAGAATGAAAGGCTTCCTGCACCGGGGTTGTAAGAAGCTCCTTGACAGAGTGACCCCGACGAAAATGACGCTGGGATGATGAATGCTGGGCTGCTTTTAAAATAAGTCCCGATCTGAGTGTTTTCTGACTGTTACCTCAGCCCAGGACAGGGGCTGGAGGGGATGAGGTAGGGGAGGTCCGTGTGGCCAGTCAGGGAAGAACTGCAGCCTCACTTCCTCCCTCTTGGCTATGACCTTGTGTGACCTCACAGGTGTTTCCCCCTCCCCTTCTGGCTGCCAGCCAGAGCTCAGATTACAGTTTGTTTTTTTTCACTGCTCTAGTGGACCAGGCTTTTCAAAAGGGGAAAGGAAGGAAGGAAGGAAGGAAGAAAGGAAGGAAGGAAGGGAAAAGGAGAGGGAAAGAATGGACCATAAGATAAGGGTGGGTTTAGGAGAGGAGAACAGGGCGGGGGTATTGGTGGGGAAGGGAAAATCAGACAGGTGGAGAGAAACAAGTCAGCAGCTCATTGTGAAATTGTATCACCTGAGTCCTCAGGCCCTTTTGGTGAACTTCTGCCCAGGGGTTATTGCAGGGGGCGCAGAGGCTGTGTACTGGGCCTCATTCATGCAGCACCTGAAATTTAGATTTGCAAAGCCCTCCACGTGAAATATGAAGAAGCCCAGACCTGCACTGTATGACGACCATGTTCAAACTTCCCTTTGAAGCTTGTCTCCATCCGGGGTCACTCCAGTGGCAGTACACTATGTATGAGTCATTTTTTTCACAAATTCAGTGACCATCATGTCCAGCTGTATTGCAATGTTTCCTTCGCATTTAACAAGCTAATCTGTGGGAGGCAAACATTTCAAATAAATCACAATTTTTATAATGCTGTTAGGGTTCTGCTCTTCATGTTTAGTTTTCAAGGAGCCTTTAAGACCAGAGGGGACCCAAGTCTCCCTCAATCTCTGAGAGGCCCTGATACCACCTCCCACAGCCCAACACCGCTATGGGGCCAGAGATTTCCCTGGAGGACACTTCCATGAACCAGGAAAGCCCGACCAAATGCTCAGGAAGGAAGTAGACCTGGCATAGTAACTGTTAAAGAAAAAATTATTGTGAACCCTGTCAGAACTGGAAGGAAGCCTTTATTCAGGACTATGACAATAGGGGTTAAGACTACTGCAACAGGGGAGAGAGGTGGGGCTCAACTCCAACACAAGAACCAATGGGGATTTACGGCCAAGAAGCGGGACTGGGTGAGGATCAGTGGGTGGAAAATTACTAAGAGGACATATCAAGGGTAGGAGTGTTGTTGCTGAATTGACTTAACAGGATTCCTACTGAAGGCAACCTGGGCAATCAGGTATCAGGGCGAGGGGATTCTCCCTAAACTGGCTTGGAAGGAGTCTTGCCATCACTGGCCTGTGCAGGCCCAGCAAGGACGGGCCGAAGCCTAGTGGAGAAGAGGGCTCAGGGGAGCCTGACTCAAGTTTGGTCAAGGAGACAGTCTTTGTCAGTCACAGCCACTTTATCCTAGAGGGCCCCACAGCTGTTGTGACGCCACAAGAATTAGTTTTCCTTCGTGAGAAACTAAGAGGAGGGGAGAAAGGAGATGATCTGGATACCAACTCAGGGAATATCTTTAGCCCTGGCACCGTGCCCCCATGTGTTGGTGGCCCACTAAACAGCCATTCCCTGACCCCTTTCACCCACAAGATTGTTTCTCATGGGAGCAGATGAAAATGCCAAAGGTTCTCCTTCCCAGCCTCCTTTGCAGCTAGAAGTAGCCTTGAAAACCAGTTCTGCTTACCAAGAGAGGAGGAAAACTCTCCTCCTGAGTGACTTATAGGAAATATTTTCCTTTCTGGATGGGGGTGGGAGGCTATACCTGGTACAAAGGCAGTCATCCCTCCACCATGAGACAGCTAGCCCAAGGACAGGAAGCACGCTGCAGACGGAATGGGAGAAGGAACCTGGGCCCTCAGTGACATTGTTCTGTGATGGCTCCAGCTCCTGAGTTCCCTATACCTGGACTTCTTAATTATGTGAGGTAATTAAGTGGTTTCTTGATTTCAGCTACTGTTATGCAAGTGTCCTATAACTTGCAGCCAAACGTATATTTAATACCCAGGGCCGTGCTGGGATTTGTACAGGATACAAAGACATCCAAGCCTTGGACTCCTCCTTCTAGCCTAGAAGTTTATAGTTAATGTGGGAAAACTAGACATATCTTCAACTGTTCAATGTCCTTCAAAATTAACTTAGAATATAATCAAGTTTTAAACTAAAAGAAACAGAGCAATTCCCCCCAGAAAGTGTGTTTAAAGATAGCCACTGAATTGTAACAAATAACGGAGAAAACATAGACACACCCACACGTTCAATAACAGGTACTGAAATCACAGCCCACGCGTAGATGGAAATGAAAGCTTATAAATAGATATTGTGAAGTCATTAAAGATGATGTTGATCTATACTGCATAATGGGAATTCTTCAGGCAATAATCAGGAAAAATCAGGTTATTAACTTTATATTATATAAGTCTCCATCTCTGAGTCCAAGTTCAATGTGACGCTATCAGCAGCGATTATTGTAACGAACTGTAGAAATGATCCCTGAAAGTATAGTCTTAACGGTGATTATTATAATATGGTGGAATTATGATTGATTTTTATTTTCTTTACACTTTTCTGTACTTTTGCATTTGTTGCAATCACCGCACATATTTTTTACAATAGTTCCACTACAAATGTTTAGAGATACAACTGATTAATAAGACTATATATGCTGATAGAGCAAAGCAAAGAGCTCTAAAAAAAAAATCTATCATTTGCAGAACATGATATATGTGGGGGCAGGGGATGGAGAATAACGAAAATAATTCCGTGTCCATGGCTTCAAAGAACGAAGTGCCCACTTGGGGAGCTAAGACGTAGACCGGGGAAAGGAGTCTGTCTAGTTCTAGGAACTGTAGAATATTTGTGACATATCCCACTTCTCCAACGATGTGATCTATACTGAAGCAAAACATTGAATTGTAAGCATCTGGCTTTATGAAAAAACTTCTAAACAAAAGTTTTTGTATTATATATGGTATGGACAGCGTATGTGTAAGTCAGGCATTGTAAATAGGAAATGCTTTCAGGCTTTTTAAATGTTGCCTAAGAATTGTTTGAAGTCTGATTTGACATGTTGTTTATAATACAGAAACCTAATTCATACCAAAGCTCTTTGTATTTCTTAAAGGCATAAATACCCCAAAGATCTCTCAAGTTTTAGAATACTTCCAAATCATAAATAGTGTTATCAGCTAAAACTCTATGATATTCTGATCAGCTTATCACTTACTTGGTGTGACTCTGATGCTGACAGCAGCATAGCTTAATTCCTGAGCCTGACCCTCTTTCCCTGTATATTCTAGCAAAATCGGTATCATGCCAACATTCCTAAGAGGAAACAGTATTAAGACAATTGTGATTATATTAACATTAGAGTACAGAAAAAGATAGTGAAGGGGGGCTGAATGTGTCACCCCAAAATATGTCCTTGGCACAAGGACTATTTTGAGCTAAGGGCACTTGAAAAAGCAGAAGCAAGAATGTCATTCTGACCTCCCCTGTCTTTCCTGAAAGCTGGAGTTAATGCTCCCACCTGAAAGACACCCTCCCTACACCAGGAGGAAAGAGACATTATCATTGCCAAAGACAAGGAGGTGAGGTCAAGAGAAATCTGTACAAACAGACCTTGTTAAGATAACGCTTACCTTCCTTTAGTATCTCCATGTAGCTTAATTACTCCTGCACAGTTGCTACGCTTTGTTCAACCTAGTATATGAGCACTTGGGTCTATCTGTTTTTGGGGTCTTCATTTTCCTATGGCAGTGCCCAAGTACCTGTAAAAACCTACAGGTTTTTCTCCTGCTAATCTGTCTTCCCAGGGACCCTAAAAAGATCTATGTTAATTTACTAAAACAATTGGCTGGGCTTACTGAGCCACCCAAGGTCTTAGTAATATTTATTCAACCCACATTCTCATGGTCACTTCCATGAGTTGCTTTCATTAAATTATTTAACTTTAGGAATCCTCTCGCCATCCCCTCAGGTAGCCACTGTTATACATACCATGGACACAGGCGTTGGACTCAAATCACTTCCCCTATTTGCACAGGGGCAAGTGCATGTGTGTGTGTCTTTGTGTGTGTTGAAGGCTCCAGAAAAAATCAGTGCACAGTTCTCTCGCCCTTTCCTCCCACCCCCAAGTGCAGAAACTGGTTTGTCTCTCTTTTGTTGCTTAGGTCCCTGCTGCCCAGCGCCTTCAGCATCTCAACTTCTTAATTAATTTAGTCAACAAATATTTATTGAAGGCCTACTCTGTGCCAGGCACTGTGCTAGGTGCTAGAGGGGGAAACAGCCTCATGTCCAAGACAAGCCTGATCTAAAGAATCACACAAATATTTCCTCTAAATGCTTTTTCTTAACTTCTTAATTTGAAATAACTTTAGACTCATAGAAATACTACAGAATTCCCATGTACCCTTTGCCCAACTTCCTTCTGTGATAGCATCCGGCATAGTCACAGTGCAATGATCAAACCAGAAGTTTCACATGAATAGCATACTACTAAGGACTCTTACTGGATTTCTCCAAGTGCTTTTTGCTACACTAATTCTTTAGTAGTTATAACAAGTGAAAAAAGTAAATACTTTCATCCCTATTTTACAGATGGATAAACTGAGACTCAGACCAGTTACATAATGTGCCAAAGATTCCAGCTTGCAAGTGGCAGAGTGAGGACTGCAAACCCTGGCTGTAAGGCGTCTGCTCCTCACCGTTGAACGTGCTGGTTCCAAACGTTAGCCACACGAGCCAGAGCAGGTTTCCTGGTTCAAACCCAAAGAAGCTTACAATCCCGGCACGACAGTAAATGGCTGGGGAGCTATTAGAAGAAGGGGTAACGCTTGGGTGCCACCTTAAAGGTCAAAACATTTGCTTCCAGAATCAAAGTTTGTTTCAATGGCAAAGGCTCCCAGAGGAAATTCCTCTTTTAATCGCTGTTGATGGAACAATGTTCTCAGGGCTGAGCTTTCAAACATTTCCCTCTGGTTGAAAATAACTTCAGCTGAAACATTTGGACTCTCAAAAGGAAGTTTCTTTGTAAGACACTGCCAGAAAGGCAGGTGCAGTTGCAGCACAGTTAAAACAAAAGTTTCAGAAAACTCTGGCTTCCTCTCAAAAATCACGCCCTGTTTCCAGCCATCTCATTCTCCCATAAATCAAGCCAAGCGAAATCTGCAAGAATATGTAAGTGGTTTGATCTGCTTTGCCTTAGAATATCGATCCCAAGTTCAGTGGAAGAGAAACAGAAAAGACTGAATAAGAAAAAGCACCGTTTTGCCTAATCATGCATCTGTGGCATGAGTACTTGTTACCGAAGTGCAGAAGTTACTTAAATCACAGCTGAGCCCCACTTCTCTGATGCCGCACAACTGAGCATGTCCCAAAGGGACCTCGACTGCTACAATGGGGCTTTTTTTCAGGCCTCATTGCTAACATTAACATTTCATGATTCCACCTACAGCAGGGCCATTTGAGATTACAGTGGGTTTAATCTCTGCCGCATTCGTCTTCTCTGTGATTTCGAGCAGGCAGCCAGACCCTCTGGAATTGCTTACCTTCTGGATTTTGCAGAGCGGAAAGCAAAAGGGCTTCAAGTCAGTGCCTCCTTTGCTTTCTGTTCGGTGGGGGTTGGGGACAGAAAGAGCTAGTGAAGAGACGTGCCCTCATAGGGGAGTAAGAGTAGCAAAGGTGAGAAGAAAGAATCCCTCACCTGCAGTGCAGAGCCATGCAACTCTTTCTGGAAAGATCTGAAGGGACTGATGACTATTTGGTGCACACAGGGCTGCTGAGACCCAGGCACCAAGGCTTCGAGTCTCCTCAAGAGTCCCTTGCCCCAAATGTGGCACAGATGCAGCAGGGGCCTAAAGGGAAAAAGCATGGGGGTCTCAGAGTGGCCAGCGGGACTAGGACTGGCAGAGAATCTCAGAGAAGGCTTCAGTGCTTAAGGTTTTAAGGTCTTTGTATAACATGAAGAAGGTGGAGTGCTATGGGGGAGACTCAGTATCACTGAAATTTAACTTCCCACCAATTCAACAGGTGGGATAAACCCAAGTTGACTTAAAGAATCAAAGAAATGTTAATATTCTTGAACATCTGAGCTTGTGGACTAGCATTCACACTGACTGTACACGCATCCATTGGTTCATTTGAGAAAGTGACTGAGCTTCCATCATGAGCCATACACAGACACAGGACCTAAGGACACAGCAGTTCTCCGGGCCCCCAGGGGTCACACACTCAGAGACGTCCATCCTACACCAAGGATAGGCTGCTGCAGAGTAGCTGTTGGACAGACAAGGCCCCAGGACATCTCACAGCTATCATCATACGTGTCCCATGTTGCACTCAAAACTCTTCACTGTGAAATTATGCATAATTTAACAACTTACACAAGTTTCAAAATTTTATATCCAGGAATTCATTCCACAGATGAATGCAATGATTTTGCTGGAAAAATGTTCATCTTACTATCATTTATAATAGCAAAACCCTGGAAACAGTAAAAATAAGGTTAGTTAAATATACTACAATATAGCCACTCGCTGAAACACAAGGCAGGCATTAAGGACGAGGCGGCTGCCCTGGCCGGTACGGCCCAGCTGGTTGACCGTTGTCCCCCAAACCAAAAGGTCACCGTTTCCATTCTCAGTCAGGAAACGTGCCTGGGTTGCAGGTTCAGTCCTGGCCGGGTTCATGCCTGGGTCACAGGTTCGGTCCCAGCTGATGTTCTCTCCCTCTCCTTCTCCCTCCCTTCCCCTTTCTCTAAAAATAAATAAATAAAATCTTGAAAAAAATGAGACTGTGTATGTTACTTTTAAAATAAAAAATAAAACATTACAGAAAAACACTTTAGAAGAACATTCAATAACATGGAAGGCATAAACAATACATTGTTGTTTAAAAATTATAAAACTCTGAGCAAATACTATCATATTTTTATAAAAATTATATATATATATATATATATATAAACATGCATGTTCTGTACACAGGATACAGGGGAAACAGAAGGACACACCACAACATATTAAAAGTGCTTATTTCCGCCAGGGTTGAATTACGACTTTTAAGGGCAATAGGTACTTTTGCATTAATGAATCCCTTTCTCCCGAAAAAAAAGTTGAAAATTATATTTTATGATGGCATTGGCAGGCTAGATTCAATGTCATATGTTCATTACTATTATAGTCATTTTTCCTTCCTATTTTAAGATAAATTAAAATTAAAACATTTGTGGGACCGAGGCTCTGTGCTTCCTGGACCTATTAGAATTTTGCGTGATGAGATTATGTGATATTTATTTCCTCTTTTTTGCCTATCTGCATTTTCTAAATTTTCAATCCTGAAGATTTCCTCTTTTATCATAATGAAAAACTATCTGAATGAATACATTGGTAAACATAAATTAATGGCTGGCTGATTTTATGCAATGCCAACACACAACACTGAGAGCAAATGTAGCCCCTGGAGGCAACACAGTCCAGGGACTTTAAAGCATCCCCGTGGGGTACAGCTTGGCATCTATCTGGTGCTGCTCATCTAGCCCGTCAGATGACTTCCTGCTTTAGGCAACCAACAAGACAAGACCTCTGGTTTTCAGCACCAAGTGGTGGAAAAGGAGACCAAGGAGAATGGGTCCATGTCCTTCACACACAGATATGTACGCCACCAACCCACACTGGGTTTATTTCTCCAGGGGTGGAGGTAGTTTGCCAAATTCCAGCCCACTCTCTGGCCCAGTCTGGCAAGCATTTAGACAGGAAGCGAAGGTGTTGATAACCATGGAAAGGCCCTTTCCAGCCCATCCCCTCAGCCATGGCACCAATGCATTATAAACGGGTAATCTTTGCCAAGCTGTGAAGTGAGTCAAGACTTAATAGGTTTGATTTTACAAAGTCAGCCTTTCAAGTATAGATTTTTAATTTATACATTCACTTATCTATTGGTGTGTTTAATAAACATTGATCAAGTGTCTACTCTGGGTCAGGCACTGTTCTAGGAGCCGGAAATACAGTGGTGAACAAGTCAGACAGTCCCTGTGTCCACGGCATTGGAATGAGAGACACTGAACAGAGTACAGAGTGCTTTAAAAAGGGGGAAGCAAGGGGTGCGCTGAGTGTGTGTGGCAAGGGGACTTCAGCAGTCTAAGAGGTCAAGGATTCAGTCTCCCCAAGGAATGAAAGTTTACACCCAGACATGGAAGGTAAGCAGGAGTGGACTAAGCAGGGAAGAAGGAGGATCAGGAGGAAGGAGAATGCACCAGGTAGCCCCGGCTGGGTAGCCCAGTTGGTTAGAGCCTCGTCCCGATGTGCCAAGGTTGTCGGTTCGACTGCCAGTCAGGGCACATAAAGAGTCAACCAATGAATGTATGAATGGGTAAAGCAGTGGATCCGTGTTTCTCTCTCTCTCTTTCTCTCTTCCTCCCTCTCCAAAATCAATAAATTTTAAAAAATTGTTTAAGTAATGTGCCAGGTAGAAGAATACACTAACACCCAGAATCAATGGCTAGAGTCTGTGAATCGCTAAGAGCTGAAGACGTCCCAAAGGGTTGGTGAGTGTGGCAGGAGGCAGGACTGGAAAGGCAGAGAGGAGCCGGAGTGCGAAGGGCTGTAAATCCAGCTGAGGGGCCGGGACTACTGCCCTTACTCCAGTGGGAAGCCATCCCAGAGGTTTAAGCAAACGGGCGTTTGACTCCTGTGTGAAGAATGGATTGCCTCAAACTCCACCAGCGGCCCTTGAGTCACTGGCGCTGGTGGTTGTGTAACGTACACCCTGTGATAAGCCTTACTCCAGCCTGGTTTAGACAATTGTAAGAAAGCAGAGATGTGCACTGGGACCTCTCTGCTTTCTAGACTCTCCATCCTAGCGCTCAGAAGCATACAGACAGAAAATACTTAAAATATTGTAAGAAGGGGCTGAAGGAGGACTAGTGTGCTATCCTCAGCCTAAAGACTTAGAATGCATCCTGATTCTTCAGGCATACATCTCCCAGGTTTCTTTTTCTTCTTTCACATGATCTTTACTCTTCCTGGCTTTTTGAATTTCCATAGGACTCTTAGAACCTGTGTGTCAATTTCCACAAAATAAAATCCGCTAGTATTTTAACTTGCACTGTACGGAATCTAAAAATTAATTTGAGGAAAAATGACACCTTTTGCAGCACTGAAGTTTCAAATCTGTGAATATGGGCTCCATTTGTTTAGGTTTTATTTCATTTCAATATTGATATGCTGTTTTCAGTGAAGAGGCCTTGCACGTGTTTTGTTAAATTTATTCCTAGATACGTGATGCTTTTGGATGATTATAATAGGAAAATACTAAAGATATTAATTAAATGAAATAGTATCTTGGGAAAGCACTTTGCAACATGTAAAAACTGACACAAGCTTGAGATATTGCTTCTCACCCACACCACTGAGCACTTCATTTCGGAAAGCCAGGCTCCGCATTCTTAAGGGGCATCTTTCCCAGTAGCTATTAATTAACCAGGATGCTGAAGCTACACAACCAGGACAGCCAAAAAAGTGACATCAGAGGTCAAGAAGAGCATTACTGGCCTCGAATAAACTCTTAAGAAAAAAACAAGTTCTCACTCTAGTTTGAATTTTACCCTGCAGCCACCAGGTGGCCTCAGGGGGGAAAAAAATCTCAAAAAGCACATCATTCAATCAAAACTCAGGTACTTGTTATACTTGATACAAGGTCTCATTCAGTCCTTGAGCTCCTGGAACTGCTGCTGAAAATTAGCCCGGACCAGCCTGCCCTCCGTGGGAGCGGAGGCTCCGCTCCAGCTTAGGAATTCTCCTCTGCACAGCAGACTAAGGCCAGACCTCACATCTTCTTGGGGACAGTCCCTGGCGGTACTGATGCTCTCTGAGCTCCGAACTCACACCGCCTTCTCGGAGCCCAGCCTCACAGGCAGCCTTCTCCACCTGCCAAGCCCTGCAAGCCACAGGCGCACCTCCGGCTCTCATCCCCTTCCTCTTTTCACCAGCCTTGATGACAAAATGGCCAAGGATGAAGCATTGGGTCACTAAGGTTACTCATAAAACACACGCCAAAAAAGGATAAAGACTTTGCCGTTACCCCCTCATGACTCCATTCCAGTCTCTTGGACCTCCTGCTCCACTGATCAATGTAGGAATAATCACTATTCATTGAATCAAGAAATATTTACTGAGCATCCACCATGGATCAACAAATATTTTAAGCACCTGAGATAAGCAATGAACAGCACAATAAAAATCCCTTCCTTCCTGTAGCAGACATTGTTGGCAGGAGAGGTGAGCATGCCCCCAGGAAAAGCAGAAAGGGTCAGGGAACAGGGCCATCAGCGGCAAATCAAAAGGATTTTAGAAGCCCAGGGTCTTGGTTTGGGTTCCCCCAGAAAACGGACACTAGGGGAATTTGAAAGTCAGTTGCTTATGGAGGGAGTGATCCTAGGAAGCAGAGGAGAGTGAGGAAGTGACAAGCAAGGAGGAAAGCCAGGCACAGTTCATTAATGAGAGGGTTACCACTGTGGGCAACTGAGGCTCAGTCTTGGGGGGACCCTCAAGAGACTGTACATAATGTGCCTCAAGAGTATCCCACTGCAGGTCAAGGAAGCTCAGGGGTTAACCCACCAGTTCCCATCCCTCATTAGTATAGGGTCGCTCCTAGGGTCTTCACTCCCTGGTGCCTCAGGGTGGAGAGGGGCAGTATGTCATGCGCCCGTGCGGGGACTGTCTGCAGGTGACCTCTGGGGTGGATTATGGGGATGCAGGTGGCACTGGCAGCATCTGCTCCTCACAATCATCAAGTTCCCTGTTATATGCCCAGCACCTAGTGGGTTGTCAGGAACATGGCACGCACGCAACATCTGTTGAGTAATTGGCTGTTTTACCACCTGGAGATTCTTTAAAGCTACTCCAGAGTCAGCAGGAGGAAGGGCCCTAAACTTGGGACTTAGAAATAGCAGGTTCAAAGCCCATTAGTCCGTGTAGCCTTGGGAAAGCCCTTTCCCCTCTCCTATCTCTGTCTCCATAGTCATAAAACAGAGACTCCAACACCTGCCCTGCCTGCCTCATCGGATTGTGATGACGAGTCAATGAGAGAAATGCATGAGAGAGCTTTGGAACACCAGAACATGCTAGAACTATTTTCTTGTGGAAAGAGCCTGGAATATGGAACGAGATCTGAAAAAGCAGACTCCTGCTCACATAGATTTTCTGTGTCTGTTTCCTCACTTATAAAACAAACACAATGATAATCAGGCCGCAACATCCCTCAGGGTGCTGTTCGGGGCTCCAGAGGCAAGATAATGGATGTGGTGTGTGCCGTTCCTTCTGAAAGTGGGTTTTCAATGGAGGGATCATAAACCCATGATGACGAAGCAACGGGAGAGGAAATGAGAGCAACAAAATGTTGGAAGCCAGTAAAGAGACGGCCATTTATCAAGTGGCTTAGTTAGGAGAGAAAGTTAAATGCTAAAATAATGCTGGAGACAGCCCAGGAGAGACGGAGCTTACTCCAAACATTAACCACCAGACACTTCTAGAAGTGAGGGTAAAGGTGGGACAAAGAGCAGGAAGATTGTCTGAAAGTCTTTGTAAGAAAGTAGAGTTCCAAATCCTCTACCCTCAACGTTGGCAGAAACTCTGGGGCTGGGACCCAGAAGCCTGTGTTTTCCAAGGCCTCCGTGGGGATTGTCTGCCCCTTAGGCTGGAACACCACGGCTGTCTTTCTATGGACTAGACTATTCTACATCCCTGTAACGATAGCAGTTTAGCTGTAGAACTGAAGGCAATGCAAATATTTCTTGTCTATAGAAATGCAAGTGAATTTTGCCCAGTAGAGATACGTCAGTTTTTAGAAAAAACAACCCCATTTCAGTTCATTGCCCTAGAGGATATTAACCAGCTTCATATCCACTGGCAAATTCATTCCAGCATTACTGATTATATAGATCTGTTCAAATTTCTCCCGTTACTGGTTTTAACAACTTCCTGGTTCCCTCACTAATTAAGAAGCTCAATAAGTACAATCTTTAATACAAATTCACTTTATATAATATGTACGTGAGTCATAATTTTACCTTTTCTAAAACTGTACCCTGGCATAGTGATTCCCACAATGAAGCCCTCCACCCGCTGCTGCATCACCTGGGAACTTGTTAGAGAGGCAGGCTCTCAGACCCCACCCAGACCTGCAGAATCAGGAACTCTGGGGGCAGGGCCCAGCCCTGTGTGTGGTAAGGAGCCCCCAAGTTCTAATGCACGCTCAAGTTTGAGAAGCACTGCTTTAGCACATCCATCAAACGCTAGCCAGATGCTGCTTTGCTCCTGACTTTTGCTGAAACCTTGGAACCCGACCATCTATGCGTCTCTAACACAGCCTGTCTGTGATGGGTGAGAACACCCAGGCCACCCTTCTCTCTCATCTCCAGAGATGCCTCAGCTGTCCCATCACCCACTCCCTGACTCTCCCTGCAGCATGAAGGGATGGAACAAGGGTCCTTTGTGAGCAGGACAGAACATGAATGTCAAGATATCCTTGAGGGGGTTCATCTAGGGCCTGTTGCACCTGCTAGTCTGACGCCATGGCAACTAAAACCCCCAGCCTCAGAACTAATGGTCCCAAAGGGGCTATGACCCCAGAGAGAAGTGAGGACAGAGGGGAAAAAAAACAAAACTGATCTCAGCACCCAGCCCCAAATGTTGTGTTTATTTATTCTCTGCCTCCTGCAATAATAGAGTGTTATTTCATTGCTGGCAGATGCAAAATAACAAGCCCATTGTGAGCTGATCTGGAGCACATATGTCACCCATTTGTCTTGCAGCCTGACTGGGCCCTCTGCCCTCTTCACAGGAAGCCCTCCCTGATAGCCAAACGCCATAGAAGCCTGACAGCTGCCCTTCACCAGGGAGGATCCACCAGAAACACTGCCTTCCCTTCTTCCACACAACTGATAGGATAGGCAGAGTATTCTAGCCATTCCTCACTCCCACAGCCTAATATCCCCGCCCACCCCCACCCCTGCCAAGCGGGCCGCTGCCCATCACTCTCCTGGGAACTCATCACAGGGGTACAGAAAGTCCAGCAGGCAGCACAGTCTCCCCTTGGGAGACAAGAGAGCACAATGATTAAGAGAGGAGACAACGCTCTACCACTTAGCAAAGGAGTGGACTTGGGTGTGTTGCCTCCCTCCTTCCAGCCCCCATTTCCCCCATAGAATGGGGACGATAGCACCTCTAGGGGAGCTGTGAGGTCTAAATGAGTTAAGGATTATAAGTATAGCCCTTCCCAGACAGCCACTGCCCCAGGAAGTACTGGGCGTTTGTGCTTGGAAGTGGTGGTTGATGACGAAGTAGACTCCCTAAAAGCCTCCTGGAAGGGGGATAGGGGCCGAGGATGAAAATAGGTATCACGTGCAGGCCAGGAAGGAGCTGGTTGCAGGGGAACCTCATAATCAATGAGAAGGCCCTGCAGGCACTACAGGCCTGTGGCAGCTTCATGTGGCTGTCATTGGCCTTGTGTGGGGACACAAGCCGCAGGGCGGGTGGAAAGACCAGGTTAGAAAATCTAAATAAAAGCTCTCTGTCAAGTGGAAAAATGCTAACCAAATGAGTCTCTTCCTCCTTTCTTCAGTGACCACACCCTCGTCTAGTCCATGGGATCCTTATAGGCTCAGGTGGAAGACAAATTCTTACCTAAAATCAGTGGTTCCCAATTGGGAGTGACTGTCGCAATGGGGTGCCTACTACTAGTATCCAGTGGGTAGAGGCCTAGATGCTGCTAAACACCCTACAATGCAGAGGAGAGCCCCCCTCAACGAAGAATTGTATGACGTCAAATACCAATAGTGCTCCCCAAACCTTGTTGCCTGGATTACAGCAAATCGCTCCCTCCTGTATGCTCTTCAGACGCCTCGTTTGAGCCTGGGTTGGGGCCTTGGCCTGACTCTGCCAGGTGTTGTAGTTAGCTGGTGGCCTCCTGGAACAGCAGAAGAGGCTCAAGCTCTGAATCCTGGCTCAGCCAGGATGAGGAAAACTAAATGACCCAGGAAAGCTAGGACCCAGAAACAGTCATTTAACTTCTTTGAGACCTTTTACTCACCTGAAAAATGGAAATTAGAATCCCTATTTACGAGGTCATGGTAAGGATTGCATCAAATACTGTGTAGAGCACCTGGCACATGGTAAGGACTCAATAAGTTATAGGAGATGTCTTATCAGATGCGGCCCAGAAGCCCGTTGTGATGTCTTGCATCCCTTTGTATGACCTGCATGCAACATCTTAGGCTATTCCGTGCACACAGGAGGCACTTAGAAGTTGTAGAACTAAAGCAGAGTCTTTCTGGGAAGCCAAGGCTTGAGAAATAAATCCAGCCCACCTCATGGATCCATAGTCCTACGACTTTAAATGGTTTTGATCTAGTCTTTGGGATAAACCAACATCAGAACAGCCTCTTTTTCTCCCTGCCTCAAAGTCTAGGGCCCTTCCGGCAGCAGGGAGACTGAGATCGGCCTTTTGTTTATTTCTGGGTTTTCCAGAGTCTTGGCCGCAGCTTGAGAACAATTACTGCAGCCCGGCTGTCCGTTCCTGGCCGGTTGACTTGATAATCCGCCACTAGCCAAACCCCTGCTGCTGTGCATGGAGAGAATGGTCAACGGAAATGCCCAATTCCTGACAGAAGGGACGCAAGGCTGCGTGAGTGTGATTAGCCTGGAAAATGAGAGAGGACATCACCTAGTCCTCCAGATGGAACTACCCACACCCACCCACTGACACACAGAGCTTGGCCAGACCCTGAAACTCACCCTGCAAAGCTTTCGGGGCTTTGTCTATTGCCTGTTTCTCCCTGCGAGAGAAGGTGTCAGAGAAGGCACGCTGGGCTGTGGGAGAGGTGTGCGCAAGTGTGATACCTGCCTCTAACTGGCTGAGCAATTTCAAGAAAGTCCTGTCACCTCTCTGAACCTCAGTTTCCCATCTATGAGATGAAGCCTGCATAAGAAGGGTCCCTCGGGCTGTGATAGTCTGTGATCCTTTATGGCCAGTGTGACTTCGCTCCCACATAGACCTGCTGAATGTCACACAGACAAGCCCTGATCCATTCCAAGTCCAACCTTTACTGCTTTGCAAGGCCTGGATCTCCTATTACTGTGCAAGGTGGCCCCCAGAGAATGGCAGGGGACACCTATCTCCCTGATGGTTAAAGTCCTCTGGAGTGAACACAATGAGGCCTGCCCCTTCTCAGTCCGCCGAGGCCAGGCCAGGCTGCCCAGGAAGTATCAGGTGGGGACTCAGATTGCAAAGATACATGGTGACACAGACACTCTGCCAGCCCACAGGAATCCAGGCCAAGAATAGATAATGCTTATACCAAGCATGCACCATAATTGCTAGGTGTCTAAGAGCTAACTGCTCCAGGTACAACGCTGCTCTTAGCTGCTTCCGCTGAATTCCTTAACAAAAGGAATCCAGAGAGAACCGTTACTAAAAGAACTCCACTCCGAATCCCCTCACCTGTCTTATCCCTGAATCCCCCTTCCCTCCAGGTCCCCAGCACTATCACCGAGCACAGTGTCCCAGTCACATCAGCTCTGGGGCTTCCCCTGACACTCACCTTCACAGAGCTTTCTTTCCCATGAGATCCAGAATGGAACGCTGCTGTCTGCCCTGCAGCTGCCCTGCACTCACTCCTAAGGGCAGGCACAGGGCGGTGAGGAAGAAAGAACACAAGTCTGCAGCTGGAACCCCAGCTGTGCCAACCTAGACAAGTTTAGAACCCTTAACCTCTCTGCATCTCAGTTTGGTCATCTGTAAACTAGAGTCAGCAAAACTCATCTTATAAGAGTGTCGTGGGGGTTAAACGAAACTGTATGTGAAGTGCCTGACCTATACTAGGTGCTCAGAAAAGGGTGCCTTTTCTGAGCACCTAGTATACACCTAGTATACTACTTTCATAGGCATTTCACCCGCTTGGCTGAGTAATGCAGTTCCAGGCATGAAACACATGAACAGTTTGAGAAAGACGCAATTCTAAACCAGAAGTTCTTTTGGCACTTTATCCTTAGTGAGGTGGATTCCCTTTGGATTAAGGAAGAATAGACGTGTTCTCCTCTAAGAATTCTGCACTCTGTTCACATAGGTGCCGATTCCATGGAGAACTCTGATTTCGTCATAAGAACCCCACAGTAGTGGTCAGACCCATGTGGGTTCAGGTTTTCGGGTTATCTGAGGCAAATCACTTTCCTGGTCAGCCCAGACTGGAGTGCTTTTCAACCCTGGCTGTACATTAGCATCACCTGGGAGCTTTTCCAACCCGTGGGTATGCAAGCCCCACCCCAAACCTATTTCACCAGAATCTCTGCTGGGTGGGGCCCAGGTACCAGTACTTTTAAGAGCTCCCTAGATGGATTCTAATGTGAGATGTACTGGACAGAAGGTCTCCAGGATCCCTCTCAGGCATCCTGGTACCTACAACAATGTATGATTCAGGGTAGACACTTACATGTGTGTTAAATAAATGAATAAAGATTCTGACTCACCTCTTTGGCTATTTCCACATTCACAAGTATGAGGTAACGGAAGAAAAGTCAGACTTAAATTCTAAGTAAGACTCCCACAGTAGTGCTGTCCAATAGAAATTTCTGCACTGATGGAAATATTCTATAATCTATGCTGTTCAATACATATAATCTATGCCATACCCATAAATCATATGTAACTCTTGAGTCCTTGAAATGCAGCTAGCGTGATTGAGGAATTGAATTTTTACCTTAATGTTAATTAAAGTTAAATAGCCACATATGACTCTGGTTGCCACGCTGGGTAGTGCAGACATAATGTCTACCTTTTAGAAATGCATCTACACCTGTGCACCCCTATGTCCCTCTTTTACTAACAGTGCCCATATTCATTTAAGAAAGCCCCTTGTCCCAACTCCCCATAGTCCTTGGGAGGAAGCTAATAAAGTTGCCTTTCCCTTCTCCGTCCAAGGACCCGAGCGAAGTCAACCAGATCCTCTTCTCTGGCAAAAGACTCTAGTATCAGTGTCATAAGCATAGCAAACGAGTTGGAGCAGATCAGTGCCAATGTTGATGCCCTGAGGCACTGAGCGTAGTTTCCAGAATATTAGTGCAGAGTGTGAGGATGACAACAGTGATAGGCAACATAAGCGAGGCATCACCGTACTCATCATCCCTGTCGTCGTCAGAGTCACTTGCACCTGGCAGCTCTGATGTGCCAGCTCCTGAACGAGGGGCTTAAGTTGCCGAGCTTCCTGTGCATCATTTCTTCATCTGTAAAATGGGAACTAACTTACCCTTTTTCCAGAGTTTTTATGAAGACAGGTAATGGTCATAAGAGCTTTGAGCCAACAAGGGGTTATCCAAGTATCGGTTAGAGGCGTTGTTCTCTGGGTACAGGGGTGGGGGAATCGTGGGACACTGTGATGCAGGACCCCAGTATCTGTGTGGCACCTAGTTGTGTGAGACCAAGCAAGGCTCTAGTCTTCTCTGGGCTTTCGGCTTTAATGAGATTGAGTTAGACACATTCCTTTCCAGCTTCACCACTTGCTAATCTATTTGCGTGCCTGTCCCACACATCCCAGAAAACTCTCTAACCTAGACCATGCTGGCCTTGTACCCAACTCATTTCTTCTTTCCCCAGCAAGGTGCCTGACCAGGGAGTTGCCCTGGGCATGTACTTCCCTAGCTTCATGTAACAAGCCTCTGGCAAAGCTCCGTATTGGAATCATGCTGAGCCATCTCTTGCACTGGCAGACACAAGCCCTGGTAGGACAAAAGGCACATCTCTCATGCTCACCACTGTATCCCCAGTGCTTGCATGCATCCAGGCAGGTCGCATGTACTCAAGGGGCTCAGGAGGAACTTGCTGTTTCGATGACCATCCCAAATATGTTTTATTTGTCATTTCAGGAAACCCACAGTATCGGTTACCTAATGCTATATAACAAAGTACCCCTAAATGTACTGGCTTAAAACAATATTCTTATCTCTTAATTTTCATGGGAGACAAATTCACACAGAGAGCTTGGCTCAGAGTCCTTCAGCTGAAGGACTCAAAGGCTGGAGGGGCTGGGTTCCTCTCAGGTCCTCACCCATCTGGTGACTGATGCTGACTGTCAGCTGAGAGCCAGCCAGGACACCTCCAGTCACCTCTCCACGTGGCTTGGGCTCCTTCATAGCATGGTGGGTGGGTTCCCAGGGTGAGTGTCCTGAGAAAGTAAGAAAGTGACAGGAGGAATGTCTACTTTTTATGACTCAGGCTTGCGGGGTACAACATTACATCACTTCCGCCATATTCTATTTGTTGGAAGCCAGTTGCTAAGTCCAGCCCACATTCAAGGGGAGGGAAATTAGAACTCTGTCTTTTGAAAGGAGAAGTGGTAAAGAACTTGGAAATATTTTAAAATTACCACAACCATTTTGCTAGCACGAGAGGTAAAGTGAGGGTGATAGCTAAGTGTCTGAAGAAGTTGACTCCTGCTCAAATCATTAGTTGTGTGATCTAGGGGAAACCACTCTCTGACACCCAGTTTCCTCATCTACACAATGAACAGGTTGTAATCGTTGGTCCCTGGTGGTTTTTACATGCTTGGAGTCTTCTTGCCTCCGTGACCTTAAGAGGATCCCCTCTCAAGTAGCTTTCTTGAAGTCCTGTGACACTTCACCTCACTGATCACCTTTGGTTTCTGACCCTGGAGGAGCAAAAGTTTGCTATTGGAGCTCAGGGCACCTATGAAGTTCGGACACCAGGAACGACTTCAAGAAACAGATGGCAAACCACTGAGAACCTCAGATTCTCGAAGGCCTTCCCTGTCCCAGCCCAAGGGTGTAACTTCAGCTTGTCAGAGGGGATGGTGAGAAACGCCCCCATTACAGACCTAAGGAAGCTGAATCTGCCCGCGGAGGGGCCAAGGGTCCACATATGCCCTATGAGACTGTTATTCACACTAACTCCTGGTATGAGAAAGGGGAGGAGTTTGCAAGCCCTTGGACTGTCTGTCGGTTTAGTGGAGTTCCTCATTTATGCTCCCTGTTCTAACCTTTTCTGTGTTACAGTTCTGGGACGGGGAGGGGATGTTGGGTCTCTGCCATAGGGACTGCTCACAACAATGGTCCGTAATGCCACCCTCTTCTGGGCGGGCTGACCGTCCCTACCATCGCCTTCCATTCCCACGGGTTGGGTCCCAAGACCCTGGGGTTCAGCTTGCTCCCTGCTGGGGCGCAGGGGCCCCAGAGTCGTGTTCAGGCAGACTAAGGTCGAACCCTGTGCACCCCGCTCCCACTGCTGCAGATCTTGGAGTGGAAAAGAGTGACTTTTAACCCTTTCACTGCCAGAGGTAGTGACGGCAACCCCCACATATCTACCTTTTAGGAACGAGCGCGCCAGGGGGGCTCTACGCGCACCCAGTGTTACGACCTCGGCTGACTGGCAAACTGAGGCCCACAGAGGGAAGTGACCTGTTAGATGGACCACGGAAAAATAGACGCTGAATCCGGTCTAGAACCCGGTCTTTCAGGACATGCTCTCGCTTCTACACCCTGAGGGTCCTTGAGAGATACTCCCCTTAGGAAACTCCCGATCGCGTGCCTTCTGAGCCGGGAATCTCCCTGGAGTTTGCTCACAGTTTCGCATATTCTAAACTTCTTCCGCACCTCCTCACCAGCTTCGCGACGCCTGGAGAGAGGGGTAAGGGGGGAAGCGAGCGCCCACCCCCATCCTAGTGGTAACTTGCAGCGGAAGGATGGGAGTAG
>PVJD01009031.1:0-66780 GCA_004026545.1 Mormoops blainvillei
GTGGTCTTCTCCATGATTTGCAATAGTTTCTTTACTACATAGCTTTTTAACATTCATTTCTCGTCCATCAAGTTGGTGCATTATTAAGTCACTGGATTTTATACTATAGTTTATTTCTCTCCTTTCTTATAATAGTCTTAATCTCTTTACGGCCTTATTAATACTGGTTCATTTGCTGTTGATAGTGGGATGGCAGGGGCAGTTATTTTTGCGGTCGTGGGTTTGTTTCCTGGGCTTTGTGGTTTTGTTCCAGCAGCCAAATAACGAGAGGACAAAGAAACAACCCCCAATCAAAAGGAAAGGAGAAATCCCCAGAAAAACTGCTAAATAAAACAGAGGCAAATAAACTATCAGATATTGAGTTCAAAACAATGGTTATAAGGAAGCTCAATGAATTCAGTGAGCTCAGTGAGAATTACAAAAAACTGCAGGGAAACTACGAGGAACTTACTACAAACTATATCAGCATGAAAAAGGACATAGAAACTATCAACAAAACCAAGAGAAAATGAAGAATACAATTTGTGAATTGAAGAACACAGTAGAAGGAATCAAAATCAGGCTAGATGAAGCTGAGGATCGAATCAGCAAGCTGGAGGACATGACAGAAAAAACTCCCAGATAGAGCAAGAAAATGAAAAAGGGCTCAAGAAGAACGAAGAGGGGTTAAGGGAAATGCAGGACAACATGAAACATAATAATCCGTAAAATAGTGGTATCAGAAGGAGAAGAAGAGAAGCAAGGGATAGAAAACCTGTTTGAAAAAGTAATGATGGAAAACTTTCCTCTTTGAGGAGAGAAAAAGTCACATAAGTCCAGGAAGCACAGAGGGTCCCAATTAAGAGGAACCCAAAGACACCCACTCTAAGATACATCATAATTAAAATGGCAGATATCAAAGACAAAGAGAGAATCTTAAAGGCAGCAAGGGAGAAACAGGAGGTAACATACAAGGGCGCCCCAATAAGGCTAGCAGCTGACTTCTCCACAGAAACACTAGAAGCCCGAAGGGAATGGCAAGAAATATTCCAAGTAATGAAAAGCAAAGGTCTCCAACCAAGACTACTCTACCCAGCAAGGCTCTCAATTAAAATGGAACTACCTTCTCAGACAAAAGAGGGCTAAAAGAATACACCTCTACCAAAACCACATTGCAAGATATACTAAAGGGACTGCTTTAAGAAGACGAAGAAAAAGAATGAGAGAGGGGAACACAAATACAAAGGGAAAAAATGAATATGTACTTCTCAATAATAACTTTAAATGTAAATGGATTAAAGCTCCAATTAAAAGACAGAGTAGCTGAATGGATAAAAAAACAGGATCCACACAAATGCTGCCTATAAAAGACTCACCTCAGAACCAAAGATCTACACAGGCTGAAAGTAAAGGGCTGGAAAAAAATAATCCAAGCTAATGGACAGAAAAAAAAAGCTGGGATAACAGTATTTATATCAGACAAAATAGACTTCAAAACAAAAGCCATAAAAAGAGACCCAGAAGGACACTTCATAATACTCAAAGGAAGAATCCATCAAGAAGACATAAACACTGTAAACCTATATGCACCCAACATAGGGGCACCCAAATATATAAGGAAAATCCTGTAGGACTTCAAGAAAGATATAGACAGCAACACACTTATAGTAGCGGATTTTGAGACCCCACTGTCAACAATGGACAGATCATCCAAACAAAGTAACAAATATTGTGGAACTGAACGATGCATTAGATCAAATGGACTTAACTGATATATATAGAACCTTTCATCGCAAAGAAGCAAACTACACATTCTTTCCAAATGCACATGGAATATTTTCAAAGATGAACCATATGATAGGACACAAAACAAGCCTCAACAAATTGAAGAAAACTGAAATCATATCAAGCATTTTCTCAGACCACAAGGATGAGTGGATCAAAAACCTATGGTACATTTACACAATGGAATATATGCAGCAGAAAGGAAGAAGGAGCTACTACCCTTCGGAACAGCATGGATGGACTAGACAGCATTATGCTAAGTGAAATAAACCAGGCAGTGAAAGACAGATACCATATGATCTCACCTATAAGTGGAATCTAATCAACAAAAATAAATGAGCAAGCAAAATATAACCAGCAACATTGAAATAAAAAACAAACTGACAGTAACCAGAGGGGAAAAGGAGGGGAAGGGTCATCAAGGAACATGCATAAAGGACCCATCGACAAAGCCAAATGGGCGAAGGATTGAGGGTGGGCGGCTGTGGTGGTTGGGGCTTGGGAAAGTGGTGGTGGGAAAATGTTGACAAAAAATATAAAATAAAATAGACAGGGTGAGGCTAAGACCAGTACAGGAAATTAAGAAGCCAAAGAGTGATATGTACAGCCCATGGACATGGACTAAGAGGTGTGGGGATGATGGGATGAGGTGCAGGGCGGAGGTAATAAAGGGGAAAAATGGGACAACTGTAATAGCATACTCAATAAAATATATAAAAAAAAAGAAATATTTTTTGGGCAACTGAAAATAAATATTTAAAATATATTTATTAAATAGGACTCGAATTAGTTTTTACATTAAAAATTCAACTATATCCAACTTAGTAAGTCTTTGTAATATGCATGGTAATAATAAGTACACATTCTGTGTATTTAATATATACTTAATTTTAATACATTTGCTTTGGGAATTTCTATTTCTGTGATTTATATAATCTGGCTAGTTTATCCTTTATCCAAACACTTGTCTGTACTGCTCATTATAATACCAGTTGTCTTAGCAGAATCTTTAACTACTCCCACATAATCAAACACAGTTACTATCTACCTGTAACAGTGACCAAAGTGCGGAAAAAAAATAATAGGTATACTCTGTGAACTTAGTCTAAAGCAACCAATGACAACATAAGTAAACACCAAACATTTACTTAAGAATATACTTAAAAGGCTTAAGTATAATTTAAATTTTTTCTTATATGGTTTCATTATTACAAAAAAAAACCCCACCAAAACCAAAAAACAACACACACACAAGGAACTCATTTCTGATCACCACAACCTTAAGAAGCCTGTCTCCAGTGCCCAATCTACTTAAAGCTCTTCAGGGGGCATGAGGTCATGGCTCCTGCTCACCTATATCTCCAAGTCAAGAAGCACACATCAGCCAGCACCCAACAGGCTACCCAGCACTGGTCACTCACTGAGAACATAATGGTAAGTGGCCTGGAATGTACAACAGGTTGAAGAGAAGTACTCTGTCCACTACACCAAGCACAGGGATGCTATGAAGCTGATGTGAGTCTGACACCCATGATGCTCGGAAACCTCTGTCATATCCATGTCATATCAGTTTGCAGCCAACCTGGAGTTTCAACTCTGGAACCATCCTGGAGCAAGAGGCCCATGCTTTTCCCCACCACACATAAGGTCAATGTCAATTAAAGAATTAGTCTGAGCTTACTAGGTGTATCTTGGATATCCAAGACAAGCCCTTCTATTTAACACTCCTGTTAACCACTCAGGGACTCATCTCTAGGAAAGGGTGGGTCCTTCAAAGGGCATTAACTGTAGCCATTTTAGCTGTCACTGTCCTCATAGCCACAGAGGGGCCCGAATCAGTCCCTAAATTTGGGCAGTTCAGGAAGTAGTCAAGGCATAAGGGCATTACTAAAAACCTTTACATTTTAACCCTCCCCTTTGTACCCTCAAACTTCATTCATTCAACAAATATTTATTGGGCTTCTTGCCTACAGGAACTGTTCTAGATGTTCTAGCTAGAGCTGGGAACAAAGCAGAGTCCCTGCCCTCACGGGCACTGTCAAAATGTGAAATATGGGAGAGCCTCACTAAGAGAGGCAACACACCCGGAAGTATGACCAACTGTCATCTTCAAGTTGGTAATACTGCCAGCTTATGCTCAGCTCAGCAAACACTGCACCCATTGGAAGAAATGTTAGACCATGGAGAATATTAGCTCTCACAGGTTGAAATACCACATTCGAATAATATTCTCCTCAGGATTTTTGTTTATTTTTCTCAAGTCACAACTAACTGCCTTAATGGTTTGAATAACTCCCTAGAGAATGTTCAACATATATATTATGTCATATAACTGAATGATGTAAAAAGTAAAAAAGATGATAGACAAAAATTAAAACGCCAGTCCTAGACGTTACACCAAGAGGAAAACGGGAATAAAAGAATTTTCCATCTCCCCTTCAGACCTCCCCACTATATTATTTCAACAGTCATTCAAAAATACCTAGGAAATTTGAAGGAAAAAAATTTGAAGCACTCTAGTATCAAGATATGTTCTTAATCTACCTTCGCTATTACGGAAGACAAAGAAAGGTATCCAAAGAAAAAAATTTGATCTTCATAAGATCTTGTCAGATGACATGCTATACCTTGGATTACCATTTTTCTACATATGATGAGTAAATGTTTGTTTATTTCCAGCCTTTGTGTGTATGTATTTATGTATGTCTGTCTGAAGGGGAAAGAAAAGGGATGGAAAATGTCTTTGTGAAAATAAGTATTTTCAACCAGCAAAACTATTTTAAAAAGAGGTCTTTTCACTGGTATGCTAGAGCCAGTTTGTATGAGCTCATGAGAGCAACTTTTCAGGAATTTTTACCAGCCAGTTGCTAAATACATTATTAAAAACTATATTATATAAAGTTATACTTGTTATATTTAAAACAAAGGTAATAAATCCTCATGTTATTACTTCTTAATTACTTTCCTATATTTCTACTATGCTCTTGAGGTTATTTTTTGCCTATTGTACAGTGACAATATTACAGAACAATGTGTTACTGCACATGCCTTTTTGTGTTCAATGATGTCATGTCAGCAGCCTGAAATTCGGCCAGTGGTGGAAATATTTACACCATAGAAATCAGTGAACTGATGGACCACGGTGTTGTTTTTGTTTTTCAAGAGAGCTGGTTGTTAAACTGGTTCTTCCCAATTCAAACTACCTCATCAATAAAATTACGTACCTTTAAAAAATGTCATAAGCTTAAAGGTGACCAACGTTTAGTATTTGCCCAAAACATAAAAATGAGTTTCATTTCAATCCACAGATAGCATAACTGAAACAATCTTTTGGAAAGAGACGCTTCTCACAAATTCTTACAGATTATTACTGAGATACCCTAAAAGGTACAGAGACTGCTAATACTACCCACAGTCACCACAAGAGTAGAATGGAAATGGCATTCTGGTATTTTTTTCCTTCCAATATTTTTTAATGCACAGTCATACTTTTTTAAAAAGCAAAAGCAGGATCATACTACACACATTGTTTTATAAGCTGCATTTAGATTTTAATATTGAATCAACAATTTTCCAATTATTAAGTATCCTCCCTCATCCTTATTATATAACTTTAAAATAACATGTTAAAATACTTTCTAAAATTGAAGAAAGAAAATTCTCAAGGTAAAAGACATAACAATCGGTAAAAAGGATGGTGGAGGCAATGAACATGAGTAAATGTTTCACAATACTCCCTTCTCCAGGCTTCAGTCCCTCAACTATCTCACACATCAGTCTTTTAGCAAATAGCTCAGATTCATTCAAAATGAGTAATCATGGAGTAGGAACACAGGTAAAAGGCAGATAATAATATGGATTGTAAAAATAATCAACAGGAATAACTAAATAATGAAAATGCAGGTCCTCTGTTCAAACATTAAGAATTTCAAGACACTGACTGCGCAGCATTAACTTAAGTGTGTGAATGCACAGGTCACACACCCATGAAGCTGGCCATGAAAATCAACAAAGGTAACAGACTAAGAGTTCAGAAAAAAAATAGCTCTCCATTTTTTGAAAAATATTAAAGGTAAAAGTGTCTCTAAAAAAAAGGGGCTCAGACACTAGACACTAAGTTTCCAAGAAATGATAGTCATTAAAATGAGATTTTAAATGGACAAAAAGGGCTAAAGAAGTGGATTAGAAAAAAATTGCAGAATAGAAGTTCTACAACTACAACAAAAAAATACAGAGTAAGCACCTGAACATACGCACATAGGAAGCAAACTGAGGAAGTCACTCAAAATTAAATGGAAAGAAACAAAGATACGTAAATGATTACGAGAACAGATACTAGATTTAGGAGATGAAGGGGATAGAACACAGCAACTACAGTTCTTGAAAAGTGAATACTATTCAAAATATGTGCAAAAATATTAAAAGAGCTAATAGATTGTTCATTAGATACCACCTATGAGTAAAACCATATGGTATTTGTCTTTGACTGGCTTATTTCGCTTGGCATAATGTTCTCCAGGTCCAACCATGCTGTCCCAAAGGGTAAAAGTCTCTTCTTTTTCACGGCCAAATAGTATTCCATTGTGTAAATGTACAACTGTTTTATCCACTGATCTGATGAACACTTGGGCTGCTTCCATATCTTGGTGATTGTAAATAACACTGCAACGAACATAGGGGTGCTTATGTTCTTTCAAATTAGTGTTTTGGGTTTCTTCGGATATATTCCTAGAAGTGGGATCACTGGGTCAAAAAGCAGATCCATTTTTAAGTTTTTGAGGTATCTTCATACTGCTTTCCACAGTGGCTGCACCAGTGTGCATTCACACCAACAGTGCAAAAGGGTTCCCCTCTCCAAGGTCCTCTCCAAGCACTTGTTGTTTATTGATTTATTAACGGTAACCATTCTGACAGGTGTGAGGTGATATCTGATAGTGGTTTTAGTTTGCATTTCTTTTATCATTAATGATACTGAGCATCTTTTCATTAAGTCTACTGGCCATAAACTGAACTAACGGGCAAAATAAAGTCAGACTCATAGATATAGAGCAGGCCAACAGCTCTTGGTTGGGGGGGCGTGGCAGTTCAGGAGTGGAGGGATCCAGCCAAAAGAGAAAGAACTCATGGACACGGAAGACAGTGTAGTGATTGTAGGTTGTGTAAAGGGGGGTGAAGGTGAAAGAGGGTATAAGGGGGGTAAATGGTAATGGAAAAAATATAATGAAAGTAAACTATTAAAAAAAAAAATAGCCCTGGCTGGTGTAGCTCAGTGGATTAAGCATCAGTCTGCGAACCAAAGGGTTGCCAGTTCTATTCCCTTAGTCAGGGCACATGCCTGGGTTGTGGGCCAGGTCCCCAGTAGGGGGTGTGTGAGAGGCAACCACATATTGATGTTTCTCTCCCTCTCTTTCTCCCTCCCTTCCCTTCTGTCTAAAAACAAAATAAATAAAGTCTTTAAAAAATAGTGAGAGAAAAAGAGCTAATAGAGGAAAACTTTCCGAGGTAAAGACAGACTTGGATCTACAGGCATAAAACGACCAATGCCAGACATGCTGAAAATTCGCTAAACTCCAAAAGAATGAAGGAATACTAGAGGCACATCACATAGAAAAAGCTAGTCATGTGTAAGAGAGAAAAACACTAACTTGGCCTCAGCCTTCTCCTCCAGAAATATCCAATGTTAACAAGAATGAAGAGGAATGTCTGAAATTCCAAGGGCAAAATAAATGTGACCCAAGACTTGCTACTCAGCCAAACTGTCCTTTGAATATAAAGGCAAGAAAAAAAGTGGTCAGGGGGAGGCTGGGGGTAGTGTGGGAAATTAAGAAGCCAAAGAACTGATGTGTGCAGCCCATGGACATGGACTAAAAGGAGTGGGGATGATGAGATGGGGTGCAGGGCAGAGGGGCTATGGGGTGGGGAGGAAATGGGACAACTGTAATAGCATACTCAATAAAATATACCAAAATATAAAAATGTATCCAAAAAAACCCTAAAAAAAGAAAGATTTCTTATTCTTATTTTATTCATGATTATAATCTGATCATTGTCTTGGGTAAAAGAATCTTTATAAAATATTCATATTATGTATCTGATAATAGACACATTACTAAATATATAACACTAAATAATTAGAGAATATAAAAGGTTATTTTTAAATTTAATAATTGCAGAATTTGAGATATTTGAATGTCTGTCATATAATATTACAATATTGTAGTAAAAACCTATATAAAGATCTTTGTAAATTTTAAAAAAAAAGGAAATAGCTATTATGAGGCAGTTAAGAACTCAGGAAACCCAATACTCACAAAGACTTCAATCTGACAATAAAATACAGCCAACCTAGAATTAATCAAAATTTTAAAAACTCAACAATGGCAAAACCACAGTAAAAGTGCTGAATTCATCAAAAAAATAAAAAGGGGGTGGACCAGTAAAAGAATTATGGGAATTGTGATACTAGAACAGAATATAAAGGCTTTCACTATAAAATTCATAATTGATGAAAATTTGGAACTGGCAGGAAAAGAGATAGCATAAGGTCAGTACTAATGTTTTTACCTTTCAATGTAGTCAGTTTGTCTCCATTTGAAACAAGGTGTTTATAAGAAACTATTTCATTCTCGGTATTTTTTAAATCTTTTTCTCATAAATTAAGCTTCTAAAAGATAACTAATATCTCTCTTGATGAAGAAGTCAGCAATTCTGTCAGTCTCACTTTAATTTCTTTTTCTTTGCTTTAATTAAAGTTTATTTTATTTTATACCTTTAAGTAAAATAACATGTATCGTAAGATTTCGTCTATCCTTCTGACTTTACCTGTGGCAAGTTCTAGGTGGAATTCACAAAACATTTAACATTAGGGTTTTTTTGTCTAGTCCTCACGTAAGGATATGTTTACTGATTTTAGAGAGAGAAGGGAAAGAGAGAGATCAATGTGAGAGAGAAACATCAATCAGCTGCCTCCCATATGTGCCCTCACCAGTGAAACCTATAATCTAACTATGTGCCAGGAATCAAATCCATAACCTATTAGTACATAGAATGACGTTCCAACCAACTGAGTCACCAGGCTAGGGCAACATTACTTTTTGAGAAGTAAAAGGTTGTACGCGAATTTTTGACTGCACAGGAGTTGGCACCCCTAACCCCTGGCGTAGTTGAAGATTTAACTGTATTTCTTAATGGTGAGATTTGGGGTTTGCAATTTTTTAATTTCTTCTTCCTTTGGCACTGTTTGACTTTTTTTGTAATAAGAATGTATCATTTCCACCAAGCAAGTCACTTTTTAACAACAAAGAAAATCTTACTACTACCTAAAAAACGAATTTTACTGGTTTTGCTCTTCTCCATTCCTGCCTGCTAGACAAATATCTAAATTTAAGTCTAGTCACTTATTATGTCTATTATCTCCATTTCATAGAGGATGAAAACTGAAACCCGCAGTTAAGTAATCTGCTCAAGGTCACCCAGCCAGGATATAACCGTAGATAGCCAGGCTTCACAGCAGGTATGCTAACAAAATTACTGGAGTTAATTTGGTTCACTCCAATTTTTTTCCACTCAGTAGGCTTGTCTGTGCCTCTAGTGACAAAAAAAAGAGTGACTGGCAGTGAAATGGGTACATTTATTCATGTCTGGTGGACATGGAAACTGGTACAACTCTTTCAGAAAGCAAGCTGGAAAGATATACTTAAAAGGCTTAAAAATGCCCGTGTGTGTGTGTGTGTGTGTGTGTGTGTGTGTGTGTGTGCGCGCGCGTGCACGTGTGTGTGTATAGAATATATACAAATTACTGTGTGTATACATATATAGAATATATAAATAGAATTTCTATTTTCAGAAATCTAACCTAAGAAAACAGTCACAAAGACAAGAAAAAGTATGTAAATGAAGATATTAAATGGAGAATTATTTATACTAAAAAAAATATTAGCCACGCAATGTCTAACAAGAGGACTGGCATGATAAGGCATAGTAGACTCATGCACTTGGTCACTATGCAGGTATTAAAATGCACATTATGAAAAATACTAAGTGCCATGGGAAAAACCTCACCAAGTGAAGATAGCCTACCAGCATTCCTACTGAAGCCCAGCAGATTGTACTTAAGCATTTATCTCTATTCCCTCCTCAAACTGCACCTCAATGACAATAATTAAATTTAAAAGGCAGGGTCCCACAAAAGGAGTGAGAAGAGAAACAATAGAAACAAGGATGTCAATAATATTTTAGAAGAAAAAGGCGAACTGAAGAATGTTACCTGATACAGAAGAATGCTGAAACCTAAGCCTAAAAAGCAAGAAGACAAGAAACTGTACATCAATTCTAAGACAAACTCTGAAAACTCAGGAACTATAGGCGTCAGATACCAATGAAAACAGAGGGTGGTGAACACAGGAGGGAAGCCGTCTGAAATCTGGAATATCTCCCACCCCCTGTGGAGACTGAACCTGGGAGTCCAGCCTCCTGCCCCTGGCCAAAAAAAAAAAAAAAAGAGTTCCAACCCAAACACATAAAGAGGAGGCCCACAAGTGTACAAACTCTATCAACACACACAGATTCCAATCAGCTTTCAAGTGTCTCACTTTTAGATATAAACAGCCAGAGATAACCAGATATTTTAGGAAAAATTCCCACATGAAAGATGAGAACAAACAGTTGAAGGAAATAAAGAGAGTACTGACAAATGATTAATGGTTCACTGAAAGCTCATTCATCTCGCTTGCTCCAACCTGGGATGCTTTCAGGTATAGGAATGCTTAGAAGCCCTAATAGCTTCTCTCTTATCCCACAGAGCAGCATTTGGGGGTACTATGCAAGTGAGTTACCTCTGACCTTCCATACTAGTAAGTAGAGAGAAAAAGCTTAAATTTGAAAAATAAATCAAGAAATTACATATACCACTTTATGGTATATGTTTGCTGAACAATTAGGAATTATAATCAATCGAAATTATATAAACAAATTATTTCAAAACTTATGAAGATAAACATTTAAAAAACTTAAAATCTTTTAATATGATTACTGCTAGGTATTACGTATTAGTGTGTAGAAGGACTGGGCATGGGACAGCTGATTTTCATTATAAAATAAATGTTTAAAAATTTTAAAATATGTGCATGTTTCTTTTATAAAAAAAGTAAAGACTGCAAAATTATATATGCTGTGTGATATGATAGTCAATATACAACTAGGTGGAAAGAGCACCAGAAAGAATACGCATGAAACTGTTAATACTCATATTAGTTAAATTTGAGTGGGATCATAGATGTCTTACTTTTTCTTTGTATTTATGTGCATATGCGCTTTTACTTTCTGCATTGAGCACACATACGTTAAATCTTTTATAGGTGTCTGTGTTTTAGGATAACCACTATTGCAGTGGAATGACTCAACTGGAAGACTTATCAGAAAATGCTAAGAAATGAATGTTAATTGAGGGAGTTGAGCAGCAAATGAAGATTCTTTCAAGAAATCCACGTAAGGAAATTGGTCAATACAGGGAAAGGTTTGGGACAGAAATTTTTCAGTTCACTATTGTTTTTAAAGATGAAAGACTTAAGTCTGTTTATGAACAAGAAGAGGAAGACAGCTGAAGAAGAGGAGTAAAGAGCTATTAGAGCTTCAGCAACCCCACTTCTAGGTACAGTCCCATCTCTCACTTAAGACAGCAACTTATTTCTCTTGCAAGACAAACACAAGCATACATTAGGTCCCATATGAGGAACTGTGACATGTATTATGTAAATTTTCACAGGAACATATCTCATATTTCAACTTTGGCTGTGAATTCCTGAAGACAAAAACCATTTCTTATACTTCCTATATTTGAATGGCCAACAGAATAGCTGCCTCAAAAAAAGGCATTGTTAGCAAAAAGTTAATTAAATTATGTCACCCAGCAGTCTGTGACCCAAGCACCTGTTACAGAGAAGGCTTCAGCAAAACCTTCAACCTGACTTTTCCCTTGAACCACACACCCACTCAATCCCCATCAGCTCAGGTTTCAGTCTGAGGTATAGTAGTGGCTGAAGGCAGAGGAGCCAGCCTGGATTCAAATCATGGCTCTACTGATCACCAGCTTAGTGACTGTGTACAGGTTGCTTGACTTCTCTGTGTTTCAGTTTCCTCATATGTAATAGTATCTACCTCTCAGTGTCGTTTTGAGAAAACAATACAGGATGGGGCAAAAGGAGATTTACAGTTGTGAGTACATAAAACAGAATTTACTCTCGTATTATCACTTATTAATTATTGTGTTATTTTCCATATGAACAGCTGTAAACCTATCTTAGAACCATGCCTGACATATAGTATGTGCTCTAAATGTGGTGGTTATTATTTCAAGGAGTGAAATGGCAATGGCATAGGAGACAAGCAGAGAGTTCAATTGTCCCAAGAAGAGAGTCATTTCACAGAGCTTTCTTAGGTTGCTCCTATACAATGAGTCACTGCCCCTCCATCACTCAGTTCCTGTCAATTCTGTCAAAGGGTTATTTTGTTCACTTTTCAAACCTTCCAAAGACATGTGGAATCTGCACAAAAGAAGAAATATGAAACTTACAGGCAGTGATAAGCAGAAATTCTAAGTTTCTGCCCCAGGGTGTTTTTTTTTTTTGCAACACTCGTTTGAGTTTCTGTCACAATACTTCAGGTGTGTTTAAGAATTCCTGAGGCATGCTAGGCTCAGCTATTATCTCATGAACTCTAGCAAGTGCTCCAAGATATCGCCTTTGAAAACATCCCGAATACACACAAAAACAATATATATTTTGTCCAACCTTAAAATGACAGAATAAATCTCATTATTGATCCTTTGCAAAATTAAAACAGAAAGGCCATCCCTGCAAAGTGTTACTAAATTTGGTGATTTGGCTTACCAGTATTTAGGTGGTAAACAAAAGCTAACCCTTTGGTCAATTACCTGTTAGTTTTTACTATGTATTTTTACTACAAGAAATAAACATTCTAGAGTTGGAAAGAAGAAAGTCAGAACTCCAGTGGAATCCATACATCACTGGCAGTTGAGTCCTTCCCATCACCATACTCCAAAGATCACAGCTGTGGCAGATGCCTGGCTTTTGCTTGAGTAATAGCAAATAGCGAAGAGAACACGCCCCTTTGAGGGCCATCTTTGTCATAGCAAACTGAGAGGAAGTAAACAGGGCAGCATGGGCACTGTGGTCACCAACTCTTCTTTCTCTCTGAATCCAGGATCCCTTTCACTAGTCTCTTACCACATAGCACCCCAGCCGCAATCCCTTGGTCAAAGAGCACAACTGCCAGGGTGCAAGTTAAAAAGCAACAACTAACTCTGCTTCCTTTTTCTTCACTGAGGGGCACATGTATTGACTGGTCAGTAAGGCCTCTGATCAGCATGAGAGTGCCTGTTATCACATCCAGGTGAGAAAGATCTGGCCAAGCCCAACAACGTGTGGAAGTTTTCCTTGATTTGCAGGAAATTACTGAGGCGTCGCCCCCTCCCAGGACCACATCCGGCAGCCATGACTGAGGGTCTCTGGTTATAGGTTTTCTGAAATCCTGAACATACCTCACAAGCCTGCATTCCCAGGTGGTAAAACCCTTAAGAGTCCAAAGACTCCAGGTTGAGAGGCAAACACCTAGAATATATGAAAATCAAAACCTGAAGAAACTTTACCCAGGTTGATTGATATCCTGAAATACACAAAATTCTTTCTAAGGAAGTTTCATAAATACCACCTGAAATTTAAGCAAACCATGGAACAATCTGCCATTGACTCTTTACTTAGGCCAACTGCCCATAAAATGCCTCTTGTGCTTTGTAAGGACAGAACTCAAGAACAAATAACCTAATTAAACCTGAGATCTCCTGACTCAGAGTTAGGCAAGAGACTAAAAATGCAATCAAATGATGCTGAATTTGAAAAGGGTGGATTGAGTAAATTGGGGTGTGCTTTTTTTTGACGTGTATATCCAACATTAGAGCTAAAATGTAAGAATGACTGATATCCTTAACTATTTTTATTTATGAAGCAAACAGAATGTAGATTTTCCCACTTATCTACTACACATTTTTCAAAATGTGATTATACAGCACTATGAATGAATCTTTTTGGCATAATATGTCCGCCTGCCTTTGCTACTGGGTGGTTGCTGGTAAATACAATAGAGTGGATCTTTGTCTCTCACTCTAACTTTCAGAAATGTGCTAAATTAGCCCTGGCTGGTGTGGCTCAGTGGATTGAGTGCCAGCCTGCAAACCAAAAGGTCGCTGGTTCGACTTCCGGTAAGGGCACATGCCTGGGTTGCAGGCCAGGCCCCTGGTTGGGGGTGTGCAAGAGGCAACCAATCAAAGTATCTCCTGCACATCAATGTTGCTCTCCCTCTCTTTCTCCCTCCCTTTCCATTAAAAAAAAATAAAAAGAAAGAAAAGTGTAAATTATCCCATACTCTCACTGAGCTCTCACTGAGCTCTAAACACTCCCACATATGTTCAAGGAGAAATTATTTTTTTCTTTAAACCAATCTCAAGAGCTTGGCAAAACACGGTACAAAGTAATGCAAAAATCAGCAGTGTGTTGAAAAGCTGGTAATTAGCTCACTTCCTTCTCTCTCCAGTTTCTCCACTTCCAAAAAAGTAAGCTTCGAAACTATCACAGTAGCCCAAGGTCTTAAAAAATTTAAGAAACAAACAAACAAACAAACAAACAAAATAAAACCAGGAAGTGGGCAGGTTATACGTAATTTTTCTGTGTGTGTGTTTTTTTATGCTGATCTTTAAGAAGCTGTTAGTACTGTGGGTATTTAAAGGGTGCTTTGCTAAAGGCAGCCTGTGATTCTCATTCTTTTGGCTACAATCCCTGGGGAGGTTAGGTCATGGGGAAATTCCAAGGGGGTCACATAAATGCTCAGTGACGCTGGTAAAGTAGCCTGAGACAAGTCCCATCCCCCTTACCAACCCTCATGACACCTTATTTTGAGAACCTTGTTTATTCTTCCAATTTCTCCCTCCTTTCCATCATTTCCTCCCCATGCCACCAAAAACTCTCTAAGCAGCCAAAATTAACCAGTAGCCTGGTATCTGCTGGATTCCTGCTCAGAACTGTCTCGTTCACGGCTAATCAGAACTAGAATCCTCATACTTTTTCCCACCCCACCAAACAGAACAGCACTGAGCAGAGAAAGCACAGCAGGATTTCCAGGTCCCTGAGCTGTCAGTGACATCTTCTCTTTGTTCCATCCAGCAGAAAATTGCTAAGCTAATATGACGTTGGCAAGCACCCACTGAGAGAGTGAAAACATCTGTAGTCAAGAGATTAAAAACAAAACAAAACAAAACAAAGCAGAAAACCAGATCAAACCTCTCGGACAGACTGTGTTTAATTTTCTGTGTGATAGTGAGGAAAATAAGATAGAAAAATGTAAACGAGTGAGCATGCAGAGGCACAGGTATGTTTAACAAACCTATCATATAACAAATCATATAAATTCTCTTCTACTAATCCATAAATATTGGACTGAATATACACCCTTAGAAAATTAAATTTTACATATTTGTTAACAATTTAGATCTGGTATTACTGATTCTATAGTAATCTTTTTGATCATCTTCTATTGCACCTTGGCAAAATAAAATGAACTTTCAGTTGACCATGGCAGATAAACCACATACCTGCATCACCTCTCCCACCAAAAATTCTACCAAAATAATGGTATACCTATCTTTTTAAAAGAATGAAATAATATAGCAGCAGAGACAAGACATTCAACTGACTCGTAGATGATAGGTAGCACAGAGAAGGAAGAGATGAGTTGTGTCCTAAGTGATGTTCAAAGGGGTAACAAATAGGCCAGTTCCCACCCATAGTCCCTGGGAGGCTCCTGCTGAAGGAGAGGGTTAGGGGTACAGTGGAACAGAGGGTGCAAATCAGATACAAAGAGAATGGACCTTGGGGGCCCTAGGTCCCCATCCCCATCTGCTCCAACTGCCAATGAACAGGTTTATTATTCAAAGAAGTTAAACCAGGGAGATCAAAAACTCACATGACACCAGGAACAATGAAAAAGAATGATATGATTCAGGGCTGAAAATGCTGCAAGAGGTGATGGGAATTAAGGAAGGATATACTTAATACTCCAGGGGACCCAAGTCCCCTTTCTCCATTCTGCTTCCAGAAACTCATAGCTTATCCCAGGTGTGTCCCAGGCAAGCCTGGTGAAATTACTCTGCAGAATCTGTATGAACACACATATTGACATCTGAGGGTTTCTTCCAACAAAAAGACCAGTTGCTGCTTCATCTCTATAAAGAAAACTCAACAGTTAACAAGACCTGTCCACAGGCACAAAGATACAGATTTTACTTTTTTGTACCTTACTCTTAACATTTGCTCTTAATAAATAGCTGACAATTGGCAAAAATTTAAGGAGAGTCCACAAAATGAAAGCTGGGACCAAAACATTGTGGAGAAAAGCCTTCTGAAACCATGTAGACATTACAGGAAGCAAAGGAAAAATTCTTTTCATCTAGAATTAATATCCCCAGAGATAGTATCATGTCTCTAAATACAGGGAGAGATGCTATGAAAAAAGGCCAAGAACTATTAGAAGTTAACATATAGATACCTGAACTTTTTGTTTCTGTAGTTAGTTGAATGGTTAATATCAGTAAATTTCATAGAAAGTCAAGCAAAAAATAAATACATGGAAATTTAAAAAAATAAGTAGGGCATCTTCCAAAAGGTCTAATACTCAAATAAGAGGAATTACAGAAAGAATTAAAATGGTTTATTTTTTAAAATTCAAGAAATAGCCAGACTGATAAACACGGGTCTCTAGGTTTAAAAGAAAAGCAATACCCACCACAAATAATTTTAAAAGGACCCTTTGAGATATGCCAAAAACTGTGAAACTTCAAAATATAAGAAATTAAGTGAAGATTCTAAAATGTTTCAGAGATAAAGAGAAAAAAATAAATCACATATAAAGGATGCTAGAAGACAACGTAGCAATGTCTTCAAAATTTCAAAGATAATATTTTCCGAGAATGCAAGATAGCAGAGGAGTAAGTGAAACCTACATTTAACTCCCTGGACCAATCTTAAATTGTAGAGAAATCATCTTGAATAACCAACTGAACACTAGCTGGAGAGAAGCCTTATACCCATGGACAGCGAGAAGAAAACACTTCAGCACAATGTGATTGGTAGGGAGTGTGGAGGTGATGCAAGAGGGCTGGCTGGGCTCCCATGGGTGGCAGCTAAAGTGCTGGAGGGATATTTCAGCAGCCAGAGGGTTCCCCCAAGAAGTGTGGGGTCTAAACCTCAAGCTGGGCGCCCCAGCCAACAGCACCAGAGCCAAAAAGTTTCCCAAATAACATCCAGCTATGAAAAGCAGCAGGCGTTTGTTGGCCAGGGAGAGAATGCAAGAGATTCAGACAGCCTTTTAAAGGGTCCAAGCACAATATTTTGTTTGTAGTCACTTACCCTGGGTGTCAGCAAAGGGAGGGCAGAGTGGAGTAGAGATGCTTGAGGAGAGTATGGGGTTGCTGGCTCTGGGGAGAGAACTCAGGGAACAGCTGCCAGGTTCCCTGTGCTGAGTCATCTCCGATACTGCAGGAGCCATCTCTCTCTGGCAGAGCACTCCTCTCTGAATGGCATCAGCCAGAGGAGAAGAAATAGCCCCACTCCCAGGAATTACTCTGCCCCACCCTGTGGTGCTTAAGCCTGACTGCAGATTATATTGATTATATTAACAACTGATCAATATAACAGGTGACTAGTTTAACAGCTAAAGCAGAATATACAAAGAAGCAGCCAAAATGGGAAGACAAAGGAAAGAACAATTGTCATTTTCTGGAACAGAGTATTTTCCAGAAAAACTAGATGAAATGGAAGTAAGCAATTTATAAGGCAAGAGTTTAGAGCAATGATTTTAATGGTACTCAACAGCACAAAAAAAGACATAAAAAAAAACAGAAAAATGATCAGTCAGAAATAAAGAATGCGATATCTGAGAAAAATAAAGCACTGGAAACAATAAACAGTAGGTTAGACGAAGCAGAGGACCAAATAAGTGTTTTGGAAGACAAGGTATGAAAAAAACAACCAGGAGCAGCAAAAAGAGAAAAGAATTTTTAAAAATTAGGAAAGCTTAAGAAACATCTTGGACAATATGAAGGATAACATCCACATCATGGGAATACCAGAAGGAGGAGATAGTGAGCAAGGGATTGAGAACCCATTTGAAGAAATAATAACTGAAAACTTCCCAAATTTGGTGAAGGAAAGAAGTCGCACTAGCCCAGGAAGCTCAGAGAGTGCCAAACAAGTTGGACCCAAAGAGGCCTACACCCAGACACATCATAATTAAAACGACAAGGCTTAAAGATAAGGAGAGAATCCTAACAGCTGCAAGAGAAAAGCAAGTACTTACCTAAAAGGGACCACCAATTAACTGTCATCTGATTGTTACTCAACAGAAACACTTCAGGCCAGAAGGGAGTGGCAAAAAATACTGAAGGTAATGAAAAGGGAGAACCTACAACCAAGGCTAGTTTACCCAGTCAAGCTATTATTTAAAATCAAAGGAGAAATAAGGAGCTTCCCATACAAGAAAAAGCTAAAGGAGTTTGTTAACACCAAGCCAATGCTGCAACAAATGTTAAAAGGCTTGCTTTGAGAAGAAAAAGAGAAAGGAAAAAAAAAAGAAACCCTCTACCCCTACCAAGATGGAGGTGTAGGTAGATACACTTTGCCTCCTCACACAACCAAAAGAAAACCAACAAATTAAAAAAAAAAAAAAAAAAAAAGAACAACCAGATCTGCCAGAATCTCAAATTGTATGGAAGTCCGAGAACCAAGGAGTTAAAGAAGAAACATTCATCCAGACTGGTGGGAGGGGCGCAGACAGGCAGCTGAGGTGGAGAGAATATGCAGCAAGGCAGCAGCTGGAGGACCAAGAGGCTGCGGCTGTGAGATCTGGTTGGTCCACCATTTGTGTGCGGATAAACCAGGAGGAACAACAGGGGACTGAGAGAGACCGTGCAACCCAGGGTTCCAGCGCAGGAAAATAAAGCCTCAAAACATCTACCGGCCAAAAACTATGGGGTGTGCGGTGGCAGGAGAAACTGCCAGTCTCACAGGACAGTTCGCTGGAGAGACCCACAGGGTTCTTCTAGAATGAACACAACCCCACCACCCCCCACAGAAAATTAGCACCAGAAGGTTCCAATTTGCTCGTGGGTAGCAGGGGAAGTGACTGAAAGCCTGCCAAGAGCCAAGCGAGTGGCACTGTTCCCTCTTAGACCCCTCCCCCACACACACCACCACAAGGCAGTGAATGAGTTGCCCTGCCTGGCAAATACCTAAGGCTCCACCCCTCACAATGTAATAGGCACGCAGAGACAAAGAAAAAATACGGCCCAAACTAAAGAACAGATTGAAGCTCCAAAAATAGAACTAAGTGATGAAGAGACAGCCAAACTGACTGATACAGAGTTCAAAACACTGGTAATCTGGATGCTCACAAAAATGGTGGAGTATGTTCACAAAATGGTGCAAAAAGTGAAGGCTATACAAAGTGAAATAAAGAAAAATACACAGGGAACAAACAGTGAAGGGAAGGAAACCAGGACTCAAATCAACAATTTGGAACAGAAGAAAGAAATAAACGTTCAACCGGAACAGGATGAAGAAACAAGAATTCAAAAAAATAAGGAGAGGCTGAGGAACCTCTGGGACAATTTTTAACATTCCAACATACAAATCATAGGGGTGGCAGAAGGAGAAGGAGAGCAAGAAATTGAAAACCTATTTGAAAAAATAATGAAGGAAACCTTCCCCAATCTGGCAAAGGTAACAGACTTCCAGGAAGTCCAGGAAGCTCAGAGAGTCCCAAAGAAGTTGGAACCAAGGAAGCACACACCAAGGCACATCATCATTACATTACCCAAGATTAGAGGTAAGCAGAGAATCTTGAAAGCAGCAAGAGAAAAGGAGAGAGTTACTACAAAGGAGTTCCCATAAGACTGTCAGCTGATTTCTCAAAAGAAACTTTACAGGCAAGAAGGGGCTGGAAAGAAGTATTCAAAGTCATGAAAGGCAAGGACCTACATCCAAGAATACTCTATCCAGCAAAGCTCTCATTTAGAATAGAAGGACAGATAAAGTGCTTCCCACGTAAAGTTAAAGGAGTTCATCATCACCAAGCCCTTATTATATGAAATGTTAAAGGGATTTATCTAAGAAAAAGAAGATGATGAAAAATATGAACAGTAAAATGACAACAAACTCACAACTATCAACTGAAGCTAAAATAACCAAAAACAAAAACAAACTAAGCAAGCAACTAGAACAGGAACAGAATCACAGAAATGGAGATCACACGTAGGGTTATCAGTGGGGAGTGGGAGGGTGGAAAACGAGGGAAAAGGAGCAGGGAATAAGAAGCACAAATGGTAGGTACAAAATAGACAGGGGGTTAGGAATAGCATAGGAAATGGGGAAGCCAAAGAACTTATATGTATGATCCATGTACATGAACTAAGGGGGGCGAGAATGCTGGTGGGAGGGTGGGTGCAGGGCGGAGGGGAATAAACGGGAGGAAAAAATAGGACAAATGTAATAGCATAATCAATAAAATATATTAAAAATTCTTTTTAAAAGTAAAAGTAAAGGGTGGGAAGAAGATACTTCATGCAAATGGAAAAGAAAAGAAAGCTGGAGTAGCAGTACTTACACTTGACAAAACAGGCTTTAAAACCAAGGCTATATTAAAAGACAAAGAAGGACACTACATGATGATAAAGGGAATAATCCAACAAGAGGCTATAACCCTAGTAAACATTTATTCACACAACATAGAAGACCCTAAATATGTAAAGCAAATCTTGACGGACATAAAAGGAGAGATCAATAGGAATATGGTCATAGTTGGGGATTTAGCACCCCATTGACTTCAATGGATACATCTTCCAGGCAGAAAATCAACAAGGACACAGAAGCCTTAAATGACACACTAGATCAAACAGATTTAATTGATGTCTTCAGAGCATTTCGCCCGAAAGCGCCAGAATAATATATACTTTTCAAGTGCACATGGAACATTTTCTAGGATAGACCACATGCTAGGACACAAAACAAGTCTGAATAAATTTAAGAAGAATGAAATTATATCAAGCATTTTATCTGACCACAATGCTCTAGAAATCAACCACAAGAACACTGAAAAATACACAAAGACATGGAAGCTAAATAACATGCTATTAAACAATGAATCAACAATGAGATCAAGGAAGAAATCAAAACATACCTTGAAACAAATGCAAATGAGGACACAACAATCCAAAATCTGTGGGACATGGGGAAAGCAATCCTAAGAGGGAAATTCAAAGCATTACAGGCCTGTCTCAAAAAACAAGAAAAAGCTCAAATAAACAAGCTAACTTCACACTTAAAGGAACTTGAAAAAGAATAACAAAGACCAAAGTGAGTAGAAGGAAGAAGATAAGATCAAACCAGAAAAAAATGAAATATAGCCTAAAAAAAAAAAAATGATACAAAAGATCAATGAATCCAAGAGTTGGTTCTTTGAAAAGATAAACAAAATTGACAAACCTCTAACCAGAGTCATCTAGAAAAAAAGAGAAGGACCCAAAGAGATAAAATCAGATATGAAAGAGGAGGAATAACAACTGACACCAAAGAAATACAAAGGATTCTAAGAAATATTATGAACAATTACATGCCAACAAACTGGACAACCTGTACAAAATGCATAAATTCCTAGAAACATACAATCTTCCAAAAATAAATAAGAAAGAATCAGAGATTTGGGACAGATTAAATCTAATGAAATCGAAGCAGTAATAAAAAAACTCCCAGCAAACACAATTCACCTGTGAAGACTGGATAGCTTCACTGGTGAATTTTACAAAACCTTCCAAGAAGAGCTAACACCTCTTCTTCACAAACTACTTCATAAAATTCAAGAGGAGGTAAGGCTCTCAATCTCATTTCACAAGATCAGCATTATCCTATCCATTATCTGTAGTGACCAGATATAGTCACTACAAAGAAAATTATAGGCCAATATTTCTGATGAACATAGATACTAAAATCCTCAACAACATATTAGCAAACCAATCACAGCAATGCATCAAAAAGATCATACACCATGATCAAGTGGGATTTAGTCCAAGAATTCAAGGATGGCACAACATTTGCAAATGAATAAATGTGACTCACCACATAAACAAAATGAAGGATGAAAACCATATGATCGTATCAATAGTTACAGAAAAAGTTTTTGATAAAACCCAGCACCCATTTATGATAAAAACTCTCAGCAAAGCGGGAATAGAGGGAACATACCTAAACATAACAAAGGCCACATATGACAAACCCACTGCCAGCATCATACTCAACAGGAAAAAAATACAAGTGTTCCCCTTAATGTCGGGAACAATACAAGAGACATCCGTTTTCACCTCTCTTATTCAACAAAGAACGGGAAGTCCTAGCCAGGGCAATCAGACAAGAAGAAATAAAAGGCATCCAAATTAGAAAGGAAGAAGTAAAACTGCCTTATTTGCAGATGACATGATATTGTACGTAGAGAACACTAAAGATTCTACCAAGAAAACCACTTCAACTGATCAACAAATTCAGTTAAGTAGCAGGATACAAAATTAATATGCAGAAATCTGTTGCATTTTTATATGCCAATAATGAACTAACGGAAAGGGAAATTAAGAAAACAATCCCACTCACAATTACTTCAAAAAGACTAAAAATATCTAGTAATAAACCTAAACCAAGAATGTAAAAGACCTGTACTCAGAATATTATAAGACACTGAAGAAAGAAATTGAAGAAGATACAAATAAGTGGAAAGATATACCATGTTCATGGATAGGATGAATTAACATCATTAACATGTCCACACTACCCAGAGCAATCTATAAATTCAACACAATTCCTACAAGATTCCAATGACATATTTCACAGGACTAGAACAAATATTTCAAAAATTTATATGGAACCACAAAAGACCCCGCATAGCAACAGCAATCCTGAAAAAGAAGACCAAAGTTAGAAGAATCACACTACATAATATCAGACTATACTATAAGGCCATGGTAATCAAAACAGTCTGGTACTGGCATAAAAACAGACACATTGATCAATGAAAGAGAGTAGAGAGCCCAGAAATAAATCCACACCTTTATGGTCAATTAATACATGACAGGAGAAGCAGGCACACAGAATGGCTAAAGACAGTTTATTCAATAAATGGTGTTGGGAAAATTAGATAAGTGCAAAAAAATGAAACTAAACCACTTTCTTTCATCACACACAAGAATAAACTTGAAATGGATAAAAGACCTAAATATTAGACCCAAAACCATAAAAATCCTAGAAGAAACCATAGGCAGCAATATCTCAGACATGGTTCATAGAAATTTTTTATCAGACATATCTTCCCAGTCAAGAAAAATAAAAGAAAAAAATAAACAAATAGGACTTCGTCAAACTAAATTTTTTGCTTCCAGTAAAGGAAAACATCAACAAAATAAAAAGATAACCCATAGAATGGGAGAATGTATTCGCTGATACATCTGATAAGGGGTTAATATCCAAAATTTATAAAGCACTTGCAAAACTCAACACCAAAAATACAAACAACCCAATTCAAAAATGGGCAAAAGACCTGAATAGATGCTTCTCCAAAGAGGACATACAGATGGCCAACAGACATATGAAAAGATGCTCAATGTCATTAATCATCAGAGAAATGAAAATTAAAACCACAATGGATACCATCTCACACCCGTCAAAATAGCTATTATCAATAAATCAACAAACAACGAGTGCTGGAGAGGGTGTGGAGAAAGGGAAACTCTTTTGCATTGTTGGTGGGAATGCAGACTGGTGTCCCCACTGTGGAAAGCAGTATGGAGGTACCTCAAAAAATTAAAAATGTGTCTGCCTTTTAACCCAGCAATCCCGCTTCTGGGAATATATCCATAGGAACCCAAAACACTAATTCGAAAGAACATAACACCCTTATGTTCACTGCAGCATTATTTACAATCATCAAGATATGGAAGCAGCCCAAGTGTTCATCAATAGAAGACTGGATAAAACAACTATGGGACATTTACACAACGAAATTCTAGTTAGCCATAAAAAAGAAGAAGAATTTACCTTTTGAAACAGTGTGGATGGATCTGGAGAACATTATGCTAAGTGAAATAAGCCAGTCAGAGAAAGACAAATACCATATGACTTAATTCACATGTGGAATCTATCTAACAAACAAACTGAACTAACAAGCAAAACAGAGGCAGACTCATGGATGGTAAACAGAGGATAGCTATTGGGTGGAGGGGGGGCAGGGAGGGATTGAGCAAAAAAGAAAAAGAACTCATGGACATGGACAACAGTGTGGTGACTGCTGGGTGGAGGGGGCTATAAGGAGATTAAATGATAATGGAAATAAAATAATATTTTTACATTTTAATTACATATGTAGTAAAATTATCGAGCAATCGCAGGCAGACAGCAAAGATATTTTCACATGCAAAGATTCAAAAGAAACTTAGCTCCCTTGAATCTTTCTGAGAAAGCCACTGGAGTATGTGTTCTATCAAAACAATCGGGTAAACCATGAAATTATTGGATATGTAATCCAGAAAAGAGGAAGCCCCAGAAAGGAGACCAGTTAAGGAAAGTCCCTGAAGGATAGTTGTATACTAGGCCTAAGTACAATCCATTCATATAGGAATTATAGGATGGGAGTGTTATAGATGGTGGTACACTACAGAGAAAAAAAGGTGAGGGTTTGGTAACAAAAAATACTGGTAAAATTAGCTGAAAGAAAATTGACAGGCCTATTGAAGTTAACTGGAAGAAATTAGCAATGGGTACATATAAAAAAATAAGTATATTTTAAGAAATAAATTAGCTCCATGAAAAGCAAAGTTTTTTGAAGAAAGAAGCAGTGAACACCACTCAATGATAATAATGTATCCAACAATGACTGCATTGATTGAATGCTGTAGTATATCTACGTGGAGCGGGAAGAAAGAAGAAACATGGGTAAGATAAGGGTTCAGACTGCTAAGTCGCTATGTGCAGTAGGAAGTACAAGAGATCTGGAAGTTTTAGATATTTAAACAGCCTTTCAACTCATCATCCTGTTTTCAGATCTTCCACCAAGGCTAAAAGGTCTCCCTACACACTGAGGGAGGAGATCCACCAAAATGAGGGACAAAACGTGAAAAGAGAAAGACAAGGGCTGTTAGGAAGCAGATGTCAGAAAGAGAAGCAAGGGAGGTTCCCAGGTTAAGCCAGAGATCCCTGATGCTGACCAGGCCAAGAGAGAAACCCAGCCCAGACTGGAGCAGCTCAAAAGACTTCCAAACTAAATCTCCTCAAGGATAAAACACAGAATATCTAAGGAATGGATGAATTTGAATATACTGAAAGGGATTTAGGCAAGAAGTGAGAGTCTTTGAATGAATTAGGTAAGTATATGGAAATTGAAGCAAAGGAAAAGCTAGAAAATTATTAACTCCAAGGAAAGCAACATTGGGCAAAAATGAACGGCAGCCATGGTGGGAACATAAAAGCCATATGTCACCTGCAGGCTCCACCGTCAATAGCTAAAGCAGAGTCTGTTACAACAGCAGCACTACAAGTACCAAGCTATTGTAAGGTGTGTATTTTATTTTTGTATAGTTGCATATCATTACCACTGATTATGATTAGAAAAAAAATAAAGTTAGATCCCATATTATTCTTTTAAACAACATAAATCTTAAAAAGTAAGCCATAAAGTTCTAAGAAAACATGAGATTTTTAAAAATGCTCTCAGACTGAGGAAGATCTCTCCAGACATGGCCTAGGTCCAGGATGCCGAAAGGAAAAGGCTGAAAAAGTACAAAGCCAAAACGCAAAGTACAAAGTAGCACAAAGCATTTGAAGTACATCTGATGAAGAGCTAATTTTCTCCTGTGCAAAGGAGCTCCTACAAATCAGTAAGAAAAATATTTACAACCTAATAGAAAAATGAGCAAAAGGTAGGAACAGATAGTGAATAGACAGCCCAGAAAATCCACATAGTTTGCCACCACTGAAAATGTGTCCAACCTAAACAAGTAATAAGAAAAATGCAAAATAACAAGAAAAACTGACCTCTCACTGATCAGATTAGGAAAGGGAAAACTTTAACTCTGGATCCAGTCTGCCTGGTTCAAAGTGCCACTAACTTAATGTTGCCAGTGGGCAGGTTATGTCATTTCTATTGTCTCAGTTTTCTTATCTGTAAAGCTGTGATAATACTTTAAGGTTGCTCTGACAATTAAGCAAGTTAATATTAGTAAAGCACTTGAAATGGTTTCTAGCACAAAGTAAGCATTATATAAGAGTTACTAAAACAAATGAGCATAAACTCTTAGAAAGAAGTATGGCAATACCTACCTATATTAAAAACAAATACACCCTTTGGCCAGAGTATATATCCTTTGACCACAGATGCTACTTCTTAAATTTATATTTCAGATACACTCACAAAAAGACATCAAGGATCTTCACTGCAGCATTGTTTAAAACAGTAAAATATTTGGAACAACCTAAATGTCTATCAACGGGGCAACTTTACAGATAATTAAAGGTACCTCTACATCCCTTCGCAACAGCATGGATGGAACTGGAGAGCACTATGCTAAGTGAAATAAGCCAGGCAGTGAAAGACAAATACCATATGATCTCACCTTAAAGTGGAACCTAATCAGCAAAATAAACAAGCAGGCAAAATATAGCCAGCAACATTGAAATAAAAAGCACACTGACAGTAACCAGAGGGGGAGGAGGGAGGATGGTGGCCGGGAGAGGGAGGGGAACGGTCTTCAAGGAACATTCATGAAGGACCCATCCACAAAGCCAAATGGGGGAAGGATTGAGGGTGCGAGGTGGGGGTGGGTGGGGTTGGGGAAAATGTTGACATAAACAAACAAAAAACAAAGTGGTCATGGGGAGGCTGGGAGTACTGTGGAAAATGAAGAAGCCAAAGATTTGGTGTGTGCAGCCCATGGACATGGACTAAGAGGTGTGGGGATGACGGGATGGGGTGCAGGGCCCGGGGGGCTATAGAGGGGGAAATGGGAAAACTGTCATGGCATACTCAATAAAATATACCAAAAAAAAGAATCCACGAATTGCTATGGAAGCAATTTTTGGTGAGCATTTTCTTTAAATTCATTTTGAATTTTATCACCTTAGAGAGAACTGTTTTATAGTTCTCAAAAGTTTTGGAAAATTTCCAGAATAAGTGGGATACACACACACAGTTGGATGTTTCTCCCAAACTCTTGCTTGATGTGTGAAATGGTTCCTACAGCTCTGGCAATGCTCCTTTAATTTCTCATTAAAAACAAAATACAGAAGTGTACTGTATAGAGAAAAATAACTTCAGTAAAAACAGCTAATCCTAGATGGAACCACACCTACAATGTCTCTAACTGTATTTGCAGCCTTCCAAATGATTAAAAGCTTTCATTTTCTTCTTCTGTCCAAAAAATAGATAAATAAATAAATAAAGGTACCTCTATAAAATGAAATATTATGTGTCAATAAAAAGAATGAGGCAGATCTGTATGTACCACTATAAAACAATCTTCAAGGTATATTAAGTGAAGACAATAAAATACAACACTGTATAGTGAATGCTACCATTTGTGTTGTCTATACATAAAATATTTTGGGGATAAATTTTTTAATGATGAAGATTATCATTAAAGTTATATCAAATTTGTTTTAATGGGTAAGAATCATGAACGATTTTTGCCAAAGTGATGGAAAAGTCTCTTCTCTTAAAGAGAGCAAACTTTCCCCATGTAACTTGATTTTCACTATTTGCTTAACAAACCTAGTTTCCACAGAATTGGGTTAAAACAAACTTCAGCCTCACACAGTTCAAACGGCCTTGAACTCTTAATTAGTGGGGTTTAAAACAAAAACATGTTGGTTCACATGTGCAGTGGTGTGCTCACAATATCTATTAATACGTCAATAATTATAAGTCATCTCTAAGCACTGATGTTTCTCAAAAAAATGTTTCATTTCTTTAAGATCAGCATAATATGCCAATTTACAGTACAATGGTAAGTTTTTAAAAAGATAAATAACAAAGTCAAAAATGGACTCAAAAAAGAATTTTAAATCAAATTAAACATCATAGTATTTGGAGATGAATGATAACATTAATCATATCATTCAATTTTGACAATCCTAACTGCTGAACACTTTGTCCGACTAGGCTGGCTCTATTTCAGAGAAACAGAGACTTCTCCCTCACATAAAAATACACATTAAATGACAGAGGAAGAAGCTACAACAACAGTAATCAAGAATGCCATATAATTCATAAAACAATTAAGAATATGAGCTTGTTTCATATTAAACAAAAATCTAAGGTCTCTAACAGATTAATAACGCCTCCACGGGATTCACAGCAGCAGGTAAAATTAAAAATGCATAGGAAGTCAAAGCCACAGATGTGTCACTATGTTGTATAATCAAATACAAAAGAGTCAAGAAATTCAATTAGGAAGAATCAAGAGCCTTTGACTTCAGCATAAACCAACCGAGACCAAGACTTTCTGGCTCTTTTGGTCTCAAACTAAAATTCTCTTTCCCCAATTCTCAAAACAAGAATCCCTGAAATACTGCCTGGTGGGGGTGTCAGGTAAACGGAGTCCAGGTGTTCACAACCAATGTGTTTATGGTTTAAACAAATGGCATTTCCTCACAAGAGACAATGGTAGCCAGAAAATCAACAAACATTAATGGAGGCAAATACCAATATGCCAATTTCCTGATCCTTTCTTTCCCTCTTCTCCCTGACAATCTTAAATGCTATTAGGTGTACTGTTCACTAAAAGTAAGACAATTTACTGGCGTTGGTGCCAACACCATTAGTCACAAAATCAAGCAATCTAGTGATTTCCTCAGAGTTCAAGTAAAGAGAGACAAACAGAAGTATTAGAAAAGGCCATGCCAGGTTAAATTCATAGGCTAGTAATGTAGAATATCATGGTTGGCAAAGGAGTAATTTTTTTCCTCTAACTGGGTATTTGTTTTTAAGATCTCAAAGCTCCTGATTTGCTAGGCACCTCAGACATTTACAGAACAGTTAAAGAGTCTATAATGTTACTAAAAGCTAAGCAGGCCTGCACCTGAGCAAGGTTAAAATGAAGGCCAGAAGCTAAAGAGCAGATTCTCTTTTCTCTGGCCAGTGTGGCTCAGTGGGTTGGAGCATTGTCCTGTAACCCAAAAGGACATGGATTTAATTCTCAGTCAAGGCACAAGCCTGTGTTGTGGTTTAATCCCGGATGGGTGCTTAGGAAAGGCAGCCAGTTGATGTTTATGTCCTTGGGTGACGATATAAAAAAATGGATGAATGAATGAATGAATGAACGCATGAAAGAAAGAAAGAAAGAAGGGAGGGAGGGAGGGAGGGAGGGAAGACGGGTGCTCTAAAGTAGATGAACAGTGTCTACTAGGGCACTGTGTAAATTTAGATTTGGATCAATTTATGGCTTTTTACGGACCCTGGGGGCCAAAAAGCTGGTGAGGTCAGCTCAGGTTTGAGAAGTTCAAGGTAATTTTACCAAGAAGCCCCAGAAGGGGGTCTCATTTTCCTTCATTCCACAAAGATTTAGTGACCACCACCAATAGGCCATATAGCCTGTGCTAGACCATAGTTACACAGAAATAAACCAGTGTCTACAGGTATGCAAGGGCAAGGTGTTTTTTTCCAGCACACATCGCTGAAGCAGCAGACATGTTCCTAATTCTCCCTTAGCCCCTCCCTTGGAAATCCTGCCCTGCTTTGCTGCCCGAGCTGGCAAGCAGGCATGTCCCCAGGAGTTTGAACTGCCAGAAGCATCCATCAGAATTAGATGTTTCCTTTAACACTCAAGACTGTTCTGGAAACACTCCTGCTACTGTTCTATTTTCTAACCTATGAGGAAGGCTAAACACTTCTAATAGAAAATGGATCTGAAACCCCATCACCTAAACACCACTGAGAAAAAAAAAACGGTGATAAAACAAAAATATAGGAAGGGAGCAGAATGTTGAGAGCCTCTATATCTTCCTAAGCCCATTCTGGAAAACCTCCACATGATAAATATTCAAAGAGCAAGTCATCTGGAGACCACCTCCTCCCCATGGTGAGCTCAGTGGCATTCCTCTGAGGAAAGGTCAATTGGAAATGACCTCATGAGACCTTTGACCTTAATCATATTAATTTAAGGGTAACTAAAACAACATTATGGAGGGGGAAATTCACAAAACATGTACACTGTATTACAAATTGGGAAAAAATAAACATTGTAAAAAATCTAAAAATTTAAAACAACAGATGTTGATAATGGAGGAGGGTAGAATGTATAGGAGAACCTTCTGTATTTTCCGCTCCACTTTGCTATGAACCTAAAACTGCTTTAAATAATAAAGTCGATTTGTTTTAATTAAAGGAGAAAAAAACTATAAAGCGAATGTGAAGAAAGCAATGTCCGTGTGTGTGTGTGTGTGTGTGTTCTGCGAGACTACTTGTCTTCACTTTTCATAATTTCTATGATGACCCTATTATCTTTGGAATTTAAAAAAAGATAAACACATGAAATGAGGTTATTTTTAAATGTCTTATTAGTAAAAGTAAATATTCTGTTAAATACCGCCAATTCCCACATGAAATATATCAGGCTAGACTTGTGATCTATTTAGGACAAGCAGAACACTCAAGCCACTCTGCAAGCAATGCAGGGGAGAGGCAGCCAGCATCACCCTGCACCAGGCTGGCCCATGCTCCAGCCCTGCACTGCACTGCACTGCACTGGCCCCTGTCATCAGGTGATGACCAACAGCACCTACCTGCCAGAGGGCTGGCATTAGCATTCAGGGAAAGTCTCATTTCACTCCTTTATTATGTGGCTTTCATTCAAAAACAGAAATCCTTTCTGCCCCTGCCCACCCCATTAGCACTGAGCTGTTGTACAAAATCCACAGCTTCCTGGCTATGGTGACTATAACAGGTTTTCACCGGACCTGAGTCTCAGTTTCTCAAAGACGAACTGCTGTGAGTAAGCTATGGTACTATTAGCATAGGCAGCTACATATTAATAAAGGAAAGAAGCAACGGAAATCGGACAGTATTAAGCATAACTAACTGGGGAGCTTATGTTGTTCCACCACGAAGTAACAGCTTCATAAACTCCCCAGACGATTGGAGCACTGCCCCACAAAGAGGATTAACAACCCCACCCCACCCCCAAATAGGAAGGACCATATTTTAATCTCCCCCAAACCACTCGCCCAGACCACTGTGGGGGTAATAAGCACACGTCCAGTACAAGTCAAAATGTCAGAGGGGGAGGTGCTTGACCACAGAGGCCTGTCAGTCTAACCTGGGAAAGGGATCCATTGGGTAGGAGATGGACGCATCGGAAGCCCTCCGAAGCTTGGGAAGCTGATTGGTTTTTCCTGAAAAAATGCCTGGTCCTTCCAAAGCTCAAAATAATATAACCCGGTTTAACAAAGAAGCGCTGGAGCTTTCTCTCCCCTCTCTTCTCCAACCCCCCCTCTCCCTCTCTGCCCCTTTCTCTCCCTCTCTGTCTCTCTCTCTCTCTCCCTCTCTGTCTCTCTGTCTCTCTCTGGAACACGCCCTTGCCGGTTCATTGGGGCGTTCTCTCCAAAACAACCACGTGCGTCTAGCAGTCACGTGGGCGCCAAACACAGCCTCCAAGCAAGACCCTGTGTACAGCAGCACAGCTAAGAATACCACTAGGCTACCTGGATAGGGACTGACCACCTACCAGCAGCCTGGACTCCAAAGGACAAAGTTTTAATATGAAACAGAACCTCTGAACACTAGCGTTTGTTTTGGCCTTGCTGAATACAAAATGGGACTTTTCCCATGGCTGGACAAGCAGAGACGGGACACAGGAGAAGCCTTCTATTTCCACCCGAATAAATCTTGCCACACCACAATCTCCCATGTGTGGGTCCATGAAATGCTTTTCTCACAATCCCCTGAAAAGAGTCCCACTTCCACCAGCAACAGTACCAATAACTGTGTCTGTCGGGGCAGAGAAGTATCTTTTAAGGTGAAGTCAAAATATATCTTTATGACTCATCCCTCAAAATGCCAGGATGGGGGGAAAATAGTATTACAATGCTGAAAACATTGATGAAATCCTCTATTGGCTGATTACACCACCATCTTGTTGACTCCAAAACTGCTCGCTACTTGGGACTAAGAGCCAGGTGAGGCCCCTGCCTTGGGTGCAGAATTTAAGGGGGCAGCAAAACACTCCACAATTAAGATAATCTTTTTAATGAATATTTTCAAAATCAAAAGTAAAAAAAAATTCACGATGAACAAAATAACACAATTTTTTAAATAAAGACAGGATCTGACACTGAACTTGCAGGTACCGTTTCGCCACGTCCTCATTTCAGCTCAGTTATAGCTGTCCTGGCCAAAAAGCCCAGACTGAGCACAGGGCAGAGTGTGGACTTTAGGAAAACCTGATTTCGCTTATTTAGCAGTTCGACCTTGGGCATGCTACCCAATAACCTAAGTTTCAGTTACTTCTTTACAATGGACATAATATCTTCAACACCTTCCTCATTAAATAAAATAAAAATATGCGCAAAGTGCCAAGCTCACTGTCTAGCACAGTGCCTAGTAGGAAACTGGCAATCCATACAGCATCACACTTGGTGTCCCAATTCCAAGAGGAAGCCACAATGTGCGTCCTATGTGCGAGCTGCCCTTCCAGCTCATATAATAGGCTTTCGAGCAATTTTCAGGGGTGGTTTTGGTCAGTTATTGGGTTTTCCCTACTGAAGACGGGTTTTCCCTACTGAAGACAGATTTTCCTTATTGTCTCTTCAGTTTTTAGAACTGATGGCCATTCCCAGCACAGAATAATGCTGGGGGAAGAGAGTGAGAGGGGGACTGCAGAAGTAGGATGATGCCCACCCTGGTTAGCTCCTCAAGATGAACAGGCAGGTGATGCCCAAATAGCATAGCATGACTAGAAGACAAAACAGTCTCTTTGATTCTCAGAATTTTCCTTCCTACAGCAAAGTATGGCCATTTTTTTAACAAAAGGAATCATCCCCTGCAGTTTTGGCTAGCTTATCTAAGAAATCTGAGAAGAAACTGTTCCTCTGCCCTGTTCGCCTGCTGCAGGCACTGAGTCTCATTGCCAACTTTGGACCTGATAGCACTGACTCTTTGATTTTTTTACACTACCTGGGAATTACTTCTCTCAAAAGGTACCTAGACTCTGAGTCCAGACTTATTCTACCTCCTAAACAAAAGCACCCCACTGAGCTGGACCACAGGCCTCAGGTAAACTTGAACTTCCAAATCACAAATAAATACCTTTTGGGAACATGTATAAATGACACATGGATGAAGCAAAGGGGGGTAGGATCAAGGGTGGGAGGTGGGGTTGGGCAGGGACGGGGGCAGTGGTGTGGGGCAAATGGAGACAACTGTACTTGAAAAACAATAATAAATAAATAAATAAATACCTCTTGATAGCCATCTCCCTTAGAAAACCACATCTCACCCAAGTGTCATGAACATTTATATTCCTTTGTTATGTGATTTGGAAACACCAGGAAACAGAAAATGGTCTTCGAGTCGATCGTTTCAATACTATAGTGGGAAAGATTTGCAATGCCCAAGGTATGTCTTACGTGACTGCTTACCTATGCAGACAGGCTTCGGTTAATCTTCAGAAAAAAAATCTTAAAAGATTTTCCTGTTCCTGAATCTCTAAAAAATAGTATACTTTTATCATGTCAAATAACATGCTGGCTAATTATAAAAGCAATAAAAATTTATTATAGGACATTTAAAAAACAGAAAGGAAAAAATAAAAAATACTCATGTTAGTCCTATCCAAAGAAAACCACAGGTTAAAAAAACAAAAACTGTTCTCAATGCACATAAATATGTATCTTACACAGAATTTTAAACATATATGCTCATCTCTTAAGAAGCAAACAGTGTATAATAACAAAAGAAGAGGTACGTGACCCCCAGACATGAGGTTCAACAAACGGCATCAGAAGTAATCTCAGGCTCTCATTGTCCTGCATAAGGCAAAAGGGAAACCACATTTTACAAAGAAATATAAAGAAATAATTTATGACAAAGTGCACCTTTTAAGAGAGTTAAGCTCCAGCAAGTATTTACTGAGAACCTGCTATGTTCAAGGAATTTTGCCAGGCACTGGAAATGCAGAGGTATAAAATACTTAAGTAGAATTTGCTCTCAATAAGTGGGGAAAGACTTCATGAGCTTCTTTCCTGGCTCTTTCATTTATAAGCTGTGTCTGAAAATCAGTGAGGTTGGGGTGTTTAAATGAGTTTGTACCCATAAAGTAATTAGAACTTGGCCTGGGACTCAGAAATGCCCAATAAAAGTTAGTGCTCAAATAAATAAAATGGTAGAGAAGAGAGAAAACACACTGACAGAAACCCAGAGGGCCCAGGTTAGCAGCAGAGACAGAAGCTGCCTTAGCAGGGGCTTCTGGAAGGAGGTGGGCAGGTGCTGGGTGGACATCAAAGATGAGAGCTGGGCAAAAAGCTCTTGCATTCCAAGCAGAGGAAACAGAAGACAGAGATGAGAGGATGTGAGAGAGGAGGGCTCCTGTGGCTTGCTTTAGGAACATCACACAGATCAGCACGAGGGTGGAGGGCAAGTCAAGGGAAAGGGTAAAATAAAGGAGGCGTGGAAAGAAAATGGGGCAAAGACTCCAGATTTCTTTCAACAGCCCTTCTTTTCAGTTATAACATTAACAGGCCGAGTTACATTATTCCACATTATGATCACTTCAAAAAGGAAAGCTTTTTAGATAATGCCAATAAAGCCAAATGTTGTTAATTCATGTATTTTTAAATTACTTTTATAAGCAAGCATTTTCTAAAAAAAAAAAAGAAAAGTAAAGTAAAGTAAAGAAGCCTCTATAAAGAGGCAGCACGCCCGCTCTCCGGACATCCCTAAGCTCATCAGGAATGTCTCTGAGCCCTTCCAGCCCGACATGGCAGGTCTAAAATAACGAATTTCTTATCTGGGGGGTATCGTTAAAAATAAAGACTTGAGAACAAGATTAATTGAGGAATTTGGTCTTTGCTAATGTACAATGACTGATTTCCTCTTTTAGGAAAGGAAAAAAATTTAAAACATATATAAGGCTCTAAAAGTGAAAGAAGCTGTGACCAACACCTTTAGTAAAGAGTATGTGATTATTACTTAACGTGTTTATCTTTGTTGATATGTTCTGCACAGTTAAGATTCATAGTTTTATGGCTTAATAATACAAATAGGACCTACCATGTCATGAGCTTTTTATAGATTGCCAGGTAGTCCCTTTTTATATATTATTAATTCCCAAAAGAAATTTTAAATTCTCAAAATTCCAAATCTTAAAAAACATTGATCACCAAGACTTTACAAGCAACTTATTTAGAATCCATGTTTGATTTATACTTCCATAGGTATTATTCAATAGGTATTATTATCCCCATTCGTTAAAATATGAGAGGAAACTGGGACTCAGAAATGAAATGACTTTCTCAAGACCAAGCAACTGCTGAGTGGCGAAGCTGGGTTGAACACAAACCCCTGAGGTCCTATGGTAGCCAGCTTCCAAGATGATCTCCAAAGATCCTTGACTCCTGGCATCCACACCTTGGTGTAGTCCCCCCATCCCCTGAATCACAGCTGGCCTGCGTGACCAAGAATACTATGGAAGTGACTTTGAATGGCAGAATTCCAAGGGATTTTTGACTTTCTGGTTTACATGTGAATACTCTTCTAATCCTGTTGCACTGAACATGCTACAAAGTGAACACTAAAATAAATAAACAAGCAAATAAAAACATACTTCTTCATTCAAAACAACTCAAATGCTACATCTTCCAACCAGAATCCAATATCTTACTATCCTAAACACTTTCGCCATTACTATTACCTTCTGCAAAGCTTTTATCATATTCCACTTTTAGCTATAATTATCTAGATACTTCTCCCTTTTGACCTAGATGCTATGCTCTGAGCACAGAGATTGAACCCTATTTTTGTGGCACCAATGGTAACTAGTATATTCAATACATCAATAGATGTTTTGGTAAATACCTGTTGACTTGACAGGCCCTTACATAAACTAAAGTAAAAATAAAACAGCAGTGAATATGCAAATTACCCTGGTCAGTTGGCCATCAGGATGGGGGAGGGGGGGGCAATGACACTCAGATTTATTTTTTAAAGTTATATTGATTAAATGAAAATAGAACTATTATTGCTCTATATTCTGTAATTTGTTCACCTGCATATTTTGTCCCATTTATTTGCTTGGATTAATATAAAGGTTATTAAATTATTTAACTTTTCTTTACAGAATGACAAATATCTGTGTCTAATTTTTTAATTTGGTAAAACTCTGGTTTTGCATAAATCGTTACATTTCCAAGCAGCATACTCCAATTGACCCCCAATAAGATCTCATGCCAGAGAACTAAAAGTTCAGGTCAGATTGCGAAGGAAGATATTAATATTTGATTAATAATGTCTCACAAATCTCCTAAGCAATAATAAATGTGCAAATAAATGCAATTCTAGGTTGACAGACATGGCAAACACTGCCATCATTTTTCCTTAAAAGAAATGAACTACTACTCTCAAGTATGCCCTGTAATCCAAACCACCAATGGTCAATTTCAAACTGATGTCCTGCATGGCCACCTTAAAAGGAGGTGAAATTCACGTCAACTTAGCTACTTCCTTAGCAGTCATCATCAACTCTCTAAAGGCCTTAAAAATAGTTCATCTCACAGTGATTTGATATGACCACGAAGTCACTTTTCACATAATTAAAGGGTAGAAACACCTTTCATCATAGGTAATGTTAAATGGCAGATGAAAAATAAAGTCTTCCAATAAATGTATCAGTCAGCTTGCTTTTTTCCAAAAATTTTTTTCCTTTATTGGTTCTAGAGAGAGGAGGGAAGGGTGGAGAAAAAGAGGCACACAAACATCAAATGCGAGAGAGAAACATCAGCTGGTTGCCTCCTGCATGCATCCAGACTGGGATCAAACACAGACCCCAGGCATAAGCTGACTGGGAACCAAACCTGTGACCCTTTGGTTTGCAGGACGACACCCATTCGACTGAGCCACACCGGCCAGGGCCAGTCAGGATGCTTTGGATGGCAATGGCAGAATTAAAAAGTAAGTAAATTTATCGTTTAGTACACTAGGTCCAGAGTTGTATTATTTAGTATACAAAATTTACTATTATTTTATATGTTAAGCTCCAGGTACAGGAAGATCAGAGTCACTGATAGCCACAAGGACTCTGGTTCCATCTTTCAGCTTTATCCTCTTGTCTTTGTCCGAAGGCTACTCACAGCATGGCTACTATGGTTCCAGGCACCTTAACCAATCTAGTCTTTGGGTCTCTTTTCAGAACACAGAAACATCCCCCAAAACCCCTTCAAAGACCTCCCAGTTGCTGGAGGCTTCTGGGAAGGATTTTCCTTAATGCCAAAAGGAGCTTAAAGAAGCCCATGCAGTAACTGAACTGACAATACCAAATGTGTGAGAGTATGAAGCCTGGAGCTGCAGCAGCCATTAGCCATAATAGCCTATTAGGCTGCAGCACTCTTACTCATCACTAGCCCACAAGCCCAACTACAAAAAGCAATATGCTGAGAATGGTAGGGTGAAAAGAAAGAACAAACCTGGGTTCTTGATGATGCTTATAAGCTACAACACCTACTGGAAGCAGGTGTTGCTTCTTATTACTTGAGGCAACTAAATGTCTGATGGCTTAAACTGCTATTAGTCAGATACTCTAATAGCACTTACACATATATGCACTCTTAAAGGTTCCCTTGAGGTCTTAGGGAAAGAGCACCAATAACTTGCCCAAATTTCCCAAATATGAATGATACAGAGGGCAAATCTGTCTGGTTTCGATGCCTACCCTCCCAACTCTTGTTACCTTTGATACCACCTTCTAACTTCCATATTCTAAAATGGCATAGGGTTTTCATTACCAGAATTTTAATTCAAATCAACCAATATTTATTTATCTTCTATGAGTAAAAGAAACAAAAGTTAGGGAAACATACTTTCTGACCTGACAATGCTTGTTATTTGGTTCAGAAAGTGAGAATACACAGATAATAAGATATATTGGGTTGGTCAAAAAGTCTGCTTAGTTTTTTCCATAAAATAAAAGACATTTTTCATTTTCACCAATAACTTTATTGATTTGGATATTTTGAGTATGTCGGCTATCTCCCACATGGTATAATGCTGATTGTTCTCAGCTAATGTCTCAATTTGATTGCAGTCAACTTCAACCCGTCTACCTCATCCTGGAGCATCGTCCAGCAAGAAATCTCCAGCATGAAACTTCACAAACTACTTTTGACACCTTCGATCAGTCACGGCACCGTCTGTATACACTGCACAAATCTTTTTTGTTTTGCATTTCAGTTGTGTTTTTACCATTCTTGAAATAATGAAGCATAATATATCGAAAATGTTGTGTCTTTTCTTCCATCTTCGATATTAAAATGGTTACACAAAAAGTCACCAATTTAGATTTTTTTTAATGCCTGCTGATATGACAGCTGTCACAATGCAATCTAACGAAATTGTTTCCAATGAAATTAAAGACAACTAAGCACTACTACAGCCATCTTGCGGAAAAAAACCATACGAACTTTTTGGCCGACCTAATGCTTCCTGCCAAAATAGAGGAACTATAAAATATAAAGCCTCTTACAAACACCTACATGTTTTCCACCAACCTCTTTTTAAAATGTAAAATTTTGTTTGTACCCAGGGCCTCATTTTTTATTAATTTCAAAAATATTTCTAACAGTCCTTCTGTGAACTAAAGAACAAACACAACTCAATTTTAAGTTTTAGAAATTATTTATTTGATCATAATTTTAAACTCCTATTTCCCCAAACTTTCAAAATAAGCAAGTTTTTTCATTTTTATGTCTTTTCAACTCAGTTTTAGTTATGAAAGAACAAATCTACTCCATCACTCTAAAGAAAATAGAGACTGACCTCTTGAATGACCAATATTAGTTTACGTCTTACATGCAAAAATGTGTTATTTTTCCAAAGTTGAACAAATACCCTGATTTTAAATAAGTTCAATAATTAAGCCATGTACAACGTTTTCCTAGTAACTTTTGCTCTTCAAAAGATACCATTAAAAATGAAAAGGTTAAAAAAAAGACTAGATGAAAATATTCACAACTTACAGAAACCAATAAAGAACTTCTACCCAGAATATATAAAGAATTTTTACAACTATAAGATGACATTATGTACCGTTTATTGTATGTCAATTATGCTCAAAAGCGCTATAAAACAGACCAAAAAAACAACATACAGATGAAGTACTATGGAAGTGTACATCTGAAACCTATTTAATTTTATTAATGAATGTCAACCCACTAGATTCAATGAAAGATTTTTCAAAAATCCAAAATACAGATTTAATAGACACATAACAAAAGATATACAAATGGTTAATAAGTATATGAAAAGCCATTATGAGTCATCAGAGAAATATAAAATTGAACTGTAATGAGATACCACTATACACCCAGCAAGCAAAATGGCTAAAATGAAAGACACTGACCATTTCAAGTGTTTGTTAGTGAGAATTACAGTTCCTGGATGGTTCATACATCACTTGTAGGAATGTAAAATGGCAAACACTTTGGGAAAAAATGATAGCAGTTCCTTATGAAGTTAAGCATACACCTATTATATGACCCATCAATCAAAATGAAAACAGATCACAGAAAGACTTGTTCACAAATGTTCATAGCAGCTCTATTCATGATAGCCCAAACTGGAAACAACCAGAGTGACCAAAGGTGAGTGGATAAGCAAACTGCAGCATATCTAGACACTGAGATACCACAGAGCAATAGAAAGGAATAAACTGATATGATGAGAGAGAGGAGGGGGATGGAATAGGAAAGGTAAAAGGAAAGTAAAGAAGAAAAAAGAAATTATATCTAGACATAGTGAAACTACAGAGCACCTAAAACAGCCAGGGAGAAAAGACAGGCTATTTAAAGACACACACACACACACACACACACACACACACACACACACACACACAATTATCCTGACAGCCAACAACAATGGAACCAAATATCAGTTGAATAATACAGAAAAAACTATCCAGATTTGCACACCCAGTTAATCTATCATTCAAGAACAGAGATATTTAAAGGTACACAAAAACTGAGGTTAACACCAAGAAATGCTCACTAATGGAACATCTAAAAAGTATCTCTCTGGAAGAAGGAAAATTATCACAGAATCAAGTTTCAACATATAAGAAAACATGGTGAGCATATTTATACAGACAAGAGCTAATAAAACAACAGTAACAATTTGAGGGAGGCTAAGAAATGAGAAGGATATATGAAAGAACAGACACTGAAAGGTTAATGGTAGGCTTGTGTGGTAGGTGGTAGGATTTCAGGTAAGGTTTACTTTCTTCTTCCTGATTTTATTGTCTGATTTTTAAAACAAACATGAATCTTTTAACAGTATTACGCAGTTTTAAAGGATAGTTTAAATTTTTAGATTAGAATAAAACAGAATCAAAATCAAATATCAAATTTTAAAATTTCCAGAACAGCTACCTATCAGTGCTAATATCAAATTTCCCTTTAAAATTTTAAAAATTAATTTGAAAGCACATCAAAAGCTAGGCTTATTTATTCACTCAACAAGTATTCACCAAAGGTTTGCTGTGTGCCAGGTGCTATACTAGATCCTGAATCAGTAGGATGAGAACAAAAAATGAAGGTCGTTGTCACACCAGATTTATAAATCTTCTCTTATGAGATACCTGTATGGAAAACAAAAAGTCTACACGTGAAGTGAAGTAGCTCTTTTGGCAAGGAATGTTACTGTAATAGATATAAAAAGGCAACAGTTAAAGGCAATCTAGTTTGATCTGTAGTTCTTTTGTTTGAAAATGTATGAACATATATGACAGTTTTACACATGAAATTAATTCAATGTTAGTGATGTATTCTCACACTAACTTAATCGCCAGTCTTGCAGTTTGTCTATGATTTTCATCCCACATTAAAATTAGAAAACTGCAGGCCCTGGTTGGTGTGGATAAGTGGGTTGAGCATCAGCCTGCGAACCTGACGGACGCCAGTTCAATTCCTGGTCAGGGCACATGCTGGTGTTGCAGGCTAGGTCCTCAGTTGGGAATGTGTGACAGGCAAATGTATTTGATGATCCCCTGGCTTATTTCACAAATATCAAAAACTTAGAGCACTGTATTTAATATATATCAATTGTTCACTTTTGCTCAAAGTACTCACTTTGCAAAACACTTAACTGACTTAAACCAGGACAAAGGCAGCCTATAAAAGGCCAGTTGCCCCACTTCATGCTAAACATTTTCTGGGGGCTTCTTGATTAAAAACAAAGGTTGCATTTGGAATAAAAGGACTGGCAAAATCAGTATTTCAAGTAACCTGAATGGAAACCATTGGGCTCTGATCATTGGGGACATGTGCAAGTGGTTTAACACAGTAACCTAGCAGAAACAGAGGGTGCAGGGACTACGATGAAGTGAGGCCACAATAGAAACCCTAAACACTAAAGAACAAGAGAAGAAATTGATCTACCACTTCCCAGGCTTGGCAAGCCCTCCTTTCAAACAAGAGCACCAAACAACAGAGGAGACAGACACAGGAACCCATAAGCCCTCCACCTCTCCCCAGGCAATGGTAACCAATACCTGGAATACCTGTGTACCCAAATTAGAAAGAACTCAAGCAACTGTATTTTGGGATTATATGTTCCCCTCTCTTAACTGTAGCATCTTCGGTTAGAGGGAAAAGTTCATTCCTCAAAATACCAGGTAGTTCTCTGCAATAAGCAAGGCCAGTTACAAGGGGTTTGTTTCAAATGCCTGGTACACCATGCTGTAAAAGCCCTTTAGCCAGGTACCTATGAATCCATAACACTTCCCTCATCCACTGTAAAAGTCAAAATGCCACCTTTCTGAAACAGCATTCAGCAATCAAACACAAGGTTCTTGTCTTTTCTACAGTGTTCCCTACCTCCTCTTAGGTGGGAACAGGTTTTCTCTTTTGATTTTATCACAGTACCCTCCTCACAAATATATATCATTTTCCAATGAATTGAACTCTTCTATGCTCAATGAATGTTAGGGGATTAATTTCACTTTTTGAAAAAAAAAATCAACATTCTTACTTAATTCTTATCTTTTTAAAAAGCCATTTTCTTGGAAAGTTTCTTTCATGAAAAGGAAAACAAAAATGTTCACCCGTGTTCCTTATGTCTCACCTCTGAAATAACTGCCATAAACCAAAAGAAAATTGTCTAGGGTAGGTTTTTAAGTCTCCTTTTAGTAAATCTGGCAATAGGGGAACATTAATATCTTTTATGACCCAAGGAATTAAATCTATGTATAAATTCCATGATGAGACTATCACTATAAAAGGGGCATTATAAACCTAACTCCAGAATTTCTGCACGGGCACAACTCCTAAATGAAAAACCACACCTCAACTCACAGGGGGCTTGCTATAGCACCTGTGACCCTAAGGGGTACAACTACAACATCACCAAGTACTTAAAGTTTCCCATCTGCATCAAAGAAACAAGAGATTCTGGGAAGAGCCGGGCAGGAAAAGCATGACTATCTTCCCCAACAGTTCACTCATCAAGCTAGCCACTGGCCAATAATATGTCTATTTATCTTACCCACAAGCGGATCTATTAGCCAGACATTCTAAAAACACAAACGTTTCATTGTGCTTGGAGTAACTCCAATATTGGTGCCTTGCTGCAGAACGATGCTACAGGAATATAAAGTGAGCCACGTGGATGCTGGGCCCACATATCAAGTGCATCATCACAAATGGTAATACTGCCCAGAAGACCAACCCTTTGCAAAGGCTACGGGTAAACCCTCTGCAGGAAGGCTGTGGAATGAGGGAACAAAGCCAAACATAGGACTCCACAAGGACCCACCTGGTCCAAACAATGAGGACAAATTTTAAAGCCACACCCCCAAGGCTCTCAGGACTAAAAAAAGCCTGTTTAGACTGAATAAAAAAGCAGGACAATGCTAGAGGATGTTCTGAAATGGGCTTGTCAGGTCGTCACTGCAAAGCACTCTAAACATAACCCAAAGCTAGGCGGGAGTGAAGGCACCGCCTGCTGAGTGGAGAAGATGGGGTGGGGGGTGGGGGCTATAAAAGCCATGGCTCAGGGGGAACGAAGAAACAGAAGAGGGCCTGGCTGAACAAGTCAAACCTGGGAAAGTAACAAGACATAACAACAATAATAAAGCGAAACAGCCAGAGGCCAACATGGTACTCCAGAAGGTTCAGAGAGGCAGACTGAAATGGATAAACTGTTCCAGATGAGACAAAATCTCTCTACATCTCAAGGGGCTGGGTATGATACCATGGTCCTCGTTTCTTTGTGAGCGTCACCTCTCTTCTTTTGGGGGAGCCCTGCACAGACCCCAACAGCCGCTGGACTCTTAACTGCCTGCCATAAACAAAATCCAAACCCATTATGGTGAACTCATTTTTCCCCCTCAAATAAAACACACACGCACACTCAAAGGTCTGGCCAGATCACACAGCTAAAGTTTCGGGAACTTATATTGTAAAACCACAATCAGAAGTTGTTTTGAAACGCTCACCACAAAAATCTCTATCCTTTGCTTTAAAATGAGAGAAAAAAAAAATCTGCTCTCAGTAAAGGTAGGCGGTAAAGAGACACAAAATCTAACTTGGGTATAGGGTGTGTTCCTCTTTGTCACCCACCGGAGTCTTCGCGCCACGCGTGGGCGAGCTGGGAGCACCTGGTAGTGCGGTGGCAGCCGCACTAGCGGCTACCTTCCCGGCCAGCTAACTGCTTCAGGGGCCGAGATTGCAGCCGGAGGTCCGGAAGCGGCGTCCGTCACTGCCACGGCGCTGGGTGGGATGGGACGAAAAGGGAGGGAGGGCGCCATTGGGTGGGGGAGGCGAGAAGGGGACGCGGGCAGAGCCGGGCAGCCCGAGTCCCCGGAGGTGAGAAAGGTGCAAAGGGCGGTGCGAAGCCCAGAGGCCCCGAGCTCCTGCTATTGTTGCCGGGGCTGCTCTAGGCCCAGCGGGCCAATGTCCCGCTTTAGATGGAGAAGCCGGGTCCCAACTGTCACCCGCTCCCTCCAGGAAGGACCCTAGAGGCCATTCTCCCACCTCCACCGAACCCCCAATGGGTCAGCTCCAGGCGCCGGGACTCGCACTAGTTGCCTCCCGCCCTCCCGCCCCACCGCGGTCATTGTTCCCCGCGCGCCTCCTACCTCCACGGTACCGGCGGCTCCCGCTCCTACTCCCGGCCTCCGGGTTCAGCAGCTCCGGGCCCTCGGCTGCAGAGGGCGCGGCGGCTCTGGGCTGTGCGTGCGTCTGGGGCGCTTGGCTATTAATACCCGCGGGCGGCGGCTGCGGCGCGAGCTCGCGAGCAGGGCTGGCGGTGGCCGGTCGATGTCCGAGCCATCAAAGGTGGCGTGGGGCGGAGGGGAGGGCGGAGCAGGCACGATGGGTGGGGAGCGTGCTCAGGGTCGCCATGGCCGCCTCAACGCCGGGCTGAGCGCCCCCCGCTCGTGGAGGAGCGGCGCAAAGCGGACGGTGGCCGCGTCCCCAACCCTAGCCACAGCCGAGAGCCCGCAACCCTGCGTTCGCACGGGACCCACCGCCTCTGAAACCCGCGAACGGGAAGTGAAGGCGTTCGTGCCCCTCCCCGGACTTGGGCCGGCCCCTCGGCTGGGGGAGCTGGAGAGCCGCGCAGTCCAAGCGGCTGGGACAGCGGGAGAGCCACAGCCCCCTCCAGCGTTCAGGCACTTGAGCTGCGCGCCCGCACGCCCCGCCCCTCTCCGTCATGGAGGCAGGTGCGCCCAGCGGCCGCGGGTCCGGGGCGCCCCTCTCCGATCCCGAGGAGCACACTTCATATTTGTGCATTTACTTGGTCCAACGGTCAGAGACAGTCTCCAAGCAGTGCGCCGCCGAACTGAGCGCTGCAAGCTCTGGGGAGTGCGCTGCGCCACCAGGGACACGCCAATCCTGCTTCTGTGTTTGAAAGCGATACAAGGAGAGCGGAGAACGAGCGCACGGACGAAACCAGGAACAACTGGAGTGCGATCGGTGACGCAGACTTTGCAGGTTGCTTGTTGAGGTTATTCATTGGGGTCACCGCCTGTGTGCCCACCTAGGACTTTACGATGTCGCCCGGAGAGTGGCGCTTTGCTGGGACCTACGAGCACCCCTCCCTCCCAGGGCCACAAGATCGGGTTACTCTGGGCTGCGAGGGACTTAACCACGGAGGGATAATTGCCTTCTGCCCCCTCACCCTCCGGCTAGGTAGCAGCGCCCCAGTGAATCCCAGGACAATCACACTTCCCCCCCACCTCCCACACACACACCCGCCCCCCTCGGGAGGTAAGGCGTGGAACGTATTAGGATCTGCTGGTTTGCGGATTCTAGTTTGCCTTCGGGGTTTCTGGAAGTGGATAAAGGAGGGAGCGAGAGTCAGGACCGAGGAGGCAGGACCTAAAGGGGACGACCGTCAGTGTCGCACCGTCCAGCTGGGATCTGCCGCCTTACCATCCCCCTTTCTGAACCTCTGGTCTCGCTTGCTCTTCCTGTCGCAGTAGACCCTCTGGTCGTGGAGGGAAAAGGTCTGGTGGCAGCAGGTTAGAAAAGAAAGCAACCCTCTTGCTACTTCCCAGGACTAGTGGGCTTCTACCTCTGAAGTCCATGGCTCCAGAACCCTGGTCGTTCTGCGACGAGTGGCCTCCAGCCGGGAGGGTAGATTTCATGGGAGAGGCAACAAGTGATCCTAAGGATGACTAAGAGCAGGGCAGAGAACCCTTGAGGAAGAGTGTCTGACGCAAGACCAGGGCTTGTTACAAGAAGGGGTATTCGTCGTGCATAGCTAGTGTGAGTGGTTTTGAAGAGGAGCAAAGAGACAAGTTTTGAGTATGAGGTACTGAACTGTATATAAAAACAACAACAACAACAACAACAAACAGCCTGTATATTTGGTGAAAGGGGAGGCAAAGCGGGTCACACAGGCCTCAGGCCTAGAAAGAAATGACAGGTAGGTAGTTTGTGGTTAAAGAGAAACAGTGGGGTCCAGGCTTGGCTCTAATCTAACCAGCTGTGTGGCCCTAGACCAGTGGTCCCCAACATTTTTGGCACCCGGGACCCGATTTTCCACAGATGGGTGGTAGGGGTGGGAGGCGGGAGTTCAGGCAGGGGTGCGGATGGTCAGGAGGCGGAGCTCCGGAGAGCTTCACTTGCCTGCTGGGTTAACCTGCTGCTGTGAATCGGGGTCAGGCCGGGAGGGGGGGGGGGGGGGGGGGGGCAGGGCACGGAGATGCGAGGTGGAGCTCAGGCGAACTTCCCTAGTGGCTGGGTTCCTAACAGGCCTCGGACCGGTACCTGTCCGCGGCCCGGGGGTTGGGGACCCCTATCTAGACTAACCGTGGATCAGAGGTTTTAGGCCAGTGACTCTGTAACTGTGGTCCTCAGAACTGCAGCAGCAGAACCTGGAAACTCAGAAGTGCAAATTCTTGGGTCCCACTTCTGAACTACCTTCTCAGATTCTTCCGCCTTGTTTGCATTGGAATCACCCGGATAGCTAATTTCAGCTATCTTGTGAGAGCTGAAGTGGGGCCCGAGAATTTGCATTTCTAACAGGTTCCTTGATAGCGCTGGGCCTACACTTTGAGAACCTAACCACAGTTTTGGTTAATGGGTCTCAAATTCACAGAATCACCTAGGATTTTTTTTTTTTAAACCTCAATACCCAGGCTTCACCCAGCCAAATATATCAGGATTTCTGGGGCTTGAATCCAAGCATCACTAGTTTTAAAGTTCTGCAGGTGATTTCCATGCGTAGCCAGATTTGAGAAAAATTGTCGTAGACAGCACTTTTTAAACTTTAAATTATATGTGAGTTACTTGGGGATCTTGTTAAGAGCAGATTATGGTTCAGTAAGTTTGAGACTTTGTTTCTAATAAGCTCTAAAGTGCTGTGGTTTTTACTAGTCCAGGGACTACACTGAGGAATAGCAAGCAAGATGTCGTGCATACCTCACAACTAAAAAACTGTGGAACTCACAAAAAATTAGAAAAGTGGCATTAACCCAGTCACTGTGTTTGGAAGATAAATATTATCTATAGTATTTCTTTTATCTTCATTTTAGTCTGGAATAAGGTTTAAGCTATTTCACTCTGCATACATACGATCCTAAGGCAGTAAGTGCTCCCTTACCACCAGCGATAGGTTCTGCGACTTTAAGTGAAACCAGTATAATGAAACCAATTTTGCCAGAGGTTCATTGATATAAACAAGAATTAAGTTCCTATGGCATCTCAATGTTACCAAAAAAACCACTGAATAATAAAACCTTATTTGAGGACCTACTGTATTTAACACCTTATGCCGTTTTATTATCTTAATATTACCAGCGTTTTTGAGGGAAGGTGCCTTTTAAAAAAGGCCATCCGAGAGGGTTTGTAAGCTGAGGGTAGGAGCCTGCAGTGAAAGAGTTAATATAGGAGAGGAGAAAAGAGAGGAGGCTTGGGAGTTCCAGCTACCAGAGGCTGGAGAAGCCCCCAGCTTCCTTCCAGCTCTCGAGAACGTTCTGTGCTTTGTACTTACTCTAATTGAAAGCACTTTTTAAATTCCTCTTCCTGAAAAGCCAAGGGTACCTGGCCTATAAAATCTGCAACCTGGACAATCAAACCCTGAGTACTTGAGGTGTTTTCTTATCATTTTGTGCCATTTATGACTAGCTTTTGAATTATAAAAATTTATAATTGCCTAGGTCCTTTTTCTTTACCACATTTTACAGATGAGGAAACTGAGACCAAGAGAGGCTCAGTAACTTACCCAAGGTCATACAGCAAGTGAATGGTAGAGGAGGGCTTCAAACTCAAGTAATGAGGCTTCAGAGTCTGTGTTCTTAACCACCATGCTGTGCTGTGGCTCTGGATTCATAAATCTAGGACAACTGGAGAAAAGTATTAAAGATACACTTCTTTTAGGTTAGAAAATAGGATAAAAGTAAGAATTTTTGGTTGTTTTTTTTTTTTTTTTTTACTTTTGAAAAGGAGAAATTTAGAAGGAAACCTGAAGGAGGCCATAGACTGCAGTCATTTCAAGTCTGGCCTGTGATCTTGCCCTTTGATTCTCAGAGAATGAAATGGCACATAGGGGGAGAGTATGTCATTGTTGATGGTTACTTGAAGCATTTTCATTCTTCAAAAAGACATTGAAAATTGAAATAAGAACACAGGGGTACAGGGAGTATATGCATGTGTGTTTGTCTCCATAATCAAGACAGCAAATCCCTTTGGGTTATTGATTTTATGTGTGATGGCCCATGCAAAATCACTCTAACACTTAGAAATCTGTAGTAAGAGTTTCATATGTTTTTCATAATTATCCCCTTTTTAAAATTGTACCTACACACATTTTAAGGCAAAAAATTAAAATGTTCTTCTCTCCTTCCCCCCCAATAATTGCTGCTGAAAATCTGTAAATCTAATGCATACTAAAGGATTGTCAAAGGGTAAGTTAAAGGAGAAATTATCTACATATTTGCCTCTCCCTGGATAGGATGAGGGACAGCTGCTGGCCAACATGGACGCCTGCATTTCCGAGCTTTACTCTTCCCTCAACATAGCTAAGGGCAATCAGTCCTCCCAAACACCCCCAATTCTCACCAGCTCTGTGTGGAAATTCTCCTTGACGAACTGGGCTTTCAGAGCTTTTTTATCCTTCTGCATGGAATCAAGTCTGCCTAAATGCAATTCCTAATCCTGGAAAATAAAGTGAATCCTAAATACAATCACACTTTCTTCCTAAGCAGCGGGATGATGATATCCCAGCAAGAAGAGCCCTGTTCTTTAGCTCATTAGTAAAGGGGTTAAAAGTGGACAAACATAGCAATAAACCAGTACTTGAATCATTCCTTTTTATCCTTTTCACACAGATCAAGAATACCACTGGAAAAGAGGAAGTAAATACATATTATTCATGAAATAGTTTCTATCATTTTTTATTTTTTAGGGGGGGGGGAAAGGAGGTAGAGAGGAGGAGAAACATCAATGTGTTGTTTCTCAAACAAACATTGATTGTTTGCCACTCGCATATTCCCAAGCAGGGACCTGGCCCTCAGTCCAGACATGTGCACTAACTGGGAGAAATGCGACCCTTCGGTTTGTGGGATGATGCCCAGCCCACGGAGCCATACCAGTGGGGAGTAATTTACATCCTTTAACAAATTAAAAGCCTTATTATACATTGAAACATAACCTACATAAGTGTGTAATCTCAAATTATCTCTAAGTATTTGTTTTAACTCTGAATGAAGAGTAACCAAGAGAAATTGACTTAAATAACAGTAATCTGAAATCAATTAACTTTTTACAGTTAAAAGTTATGCAATACCAAAGAAAGATTAAAATTTTCCTTTCCAGAAATGCTTAAAGATAGAGTAGATTTGTTTATTATCAGTTGTTTTTCAGGACTGCCCCAAACATCAAGATAGTAAAATTTTTTCAAGTGGGCAAAAGATTTGAATAGATACTTCTCAAAAGAAGATAAGTGAATAGCTAGTGATTAAAGAGTGTATTATCTGTCTGGGAGAGACAAATTAAAGCCACATTGAGACACACTACATACCTACTAGAATTGCTAAAATTAAAAAGACTACCACCATCAAAGCTTGATGAGGATGTGGAGCAACCGAAACTCATGCTAATGAGTTGCAAAGTGCAAAATGGTGCAACCGCTTTGGGAAATATCTGGCAGTTTCTTATAAAGTTAAACATGCACTCACTATAAGACCACAAAATTCCACTCCTATGTGGAACACCAAGAACACCAAAAACATATGTCCACAAGGGACTTGTACAAAAGTGTTCATAGCAACCTTACTCATAAAGCTCCAGATGCCTATCAACAGAATGGAAAAGTAAGCTGTGGTGTATTCATACACAATATATTTACTAGTCAACAGTAAAAAGAAATGAACTATTGATACATGCAACAAAAGGGATGAATCTCAGAAGCATTCTGCTGAGTAAAAGGAAGTTCACACACAAAAACAGTATTTGCTGTACTTTTCTATTTTTATGATATTTTACAATTAGGCAAACCAAATACATGGAGAAAAACTCAGCATGGAAGTTGTCTTTGAAGAGCAGAGGATGGAAATTGGCTGGGAAGACACATGAGAGAATGTTCTGGAGTGACTATAATGTACTTATCTTGACAGAGGTTTGGAGTGTACTAGTGAAAATGTTAAAACAGTGAATATACACTTAAAATTTTATCATATGTAAATATTACCTCAAAAGAAATGAGACAAATATTATTTTTGACTTTTTTTATTGTTGTTCAAATAGTTTGGTCCAATATTCTCCCGCACCACTCCCCTCGCCCCTCCCATCCCCTCCCCGCTACCCTCCATCCCACCGCCCCTTGACTTTGTCCATCGGTCCCCCATGTATGTTCCTTGATTACCCTTCCTGTTTCCCCCTGCCTTCCCCTCCCTCCTCTCCTCTGTTCACTGTCAGTTTGTTCTTCACTTCAATGTCTCTGGTTACATTTTACTTGCTGGTTTGTTCTGCTGATTAGTCTCCACTTATAGGTGAAAGCATATGGTATTTGTCTTTCACCACCTGGCTTATGTCACTTAGCATAATGCTCTTCAGTTCCATCCATGCTATCGTGAATGGTAGGAACTCCTTTCTGCTGTGTAGTATTCCGTTGTGTAAATGTACCACAGTTTTTTGATCCACTCACTTACTGATGGACACCTAGTTTGCTTCCAACACTTGCCTATCATAAATTGCGCTGCTATAAACATTGCAGCGTAGGTTCTTTTGAACTGGTGTTTCTGGATTTTTAGGGTATAATCCCAACAGTGGAATTGCTGGGTCAAAAAGCAGTTCCATTTTTAGTTTTCTGAGGAAATTCCATACTGTTTTTTCCACAGTGGCTGCACCAGTCTGCATTCCCACCAACAGTGTACTAGGGCTCCCTTTTCTCTACAACCTCAACAGCACTTGTTTGTTGATTTGTTTATGATGGCCATTCTGTCTGGTGTGAAGTGGTATCTCATTGTGGTTTTAATTTCTATTTCTCTGATGATTAGTGACATTGAGCATCCTTTCATATGTCTCTGGGCCCTGTGTATGTCCTCCTTGGAGAAGTGTCTGTTCAGGTCCTTTGCCCATTTCTTAATCGGGTTGTTTGTCCTCCTGGAGTGGAGTCATGTAAGTTCTTTATATATTTTGGAGATCAAACCTTTGTCTGATGTATCATTGGTGAATATATTTTCCCGTGTTGTTGCTGAAACCCGTGTGGTTTCCTGTGTGGTCCATTTTCATTTTGCTGATGTTTTCTTTAGCCATGCAGAAGCATTTTATTTTGATGAGGTCCCATTTGTGAAACAAATATTGAACTTTAATAAAACAAGGGGAATAAAATGTTAATAGTAGAATCTCATTGTTGGCTAGAAGCATGTTCACTATAGAATTCTTTCAACTTTATTGTATGTTTAAAAACTTTATAATGAAATGATGAATTCCACTGCTAGGTATATACCCAAGAGAAATGAAAATATATGTCAGCACAAAAACTTATACATCAATATTCACATGAGCATTATTCATGATGGCAATAAGTAGAAACAACCCAATATCAGATGATGAATGGATAAACCAAATATTATATTTGTGCAATGGAATATTATTTGGCAATAAAAAGAAATGAAATACTGAGCAGTGCTAATATACCAATGAAGCTTGAAAACATTATGCTAAGTGAATGCAACCAGTCAGAAAAGAACACATATAATATGATTACATTTATATAAAAGGTCAAAATTAGGCAAACCTAAAAAGACAGAAAGTAGATTAGAGGTTGCCTCAGGCTGGGGGGGTTGGAGGGAAATGGGATTAACTGTTAATGGGTAGGGGGTTTCTTCTTGGGGTGATGAAAATGTTCTAAAATTGATTGTGAAGATCATTGTAAAATTGTGAATATATTAAAACCTATTGAATTGTATACTTTTAATGAGTGAATTGTATGGTTTATGAATTATAGTCAATAAAATACTGGAAAATGTTTAGGATCAGCTTTATTATCATACGATTAATTGCCCTATGAACTACAGATCTCTTCAGCAAACTCAAGAGAAAATATCCTTGTCACATTTTCCAATATGTATATTTTAATACACATTTCTTAATAAGGAATTTCTAAATTCATAAAACATGAACCTCATATTAACCTTTGATTCATCAAACTTACTCACACTGAATGACTAATATTCTAGCAGATGGTTTTCTGGCTTTTTGGGCAGGTTTATCTTTTGTTTTTGGTGTTTGGTTTTTTGTTTATTTGTTTTAATAATTTCTAGTTACAAATATCTCAGACAAGGGAGTTAGAAATGCCTAAACGCTTTCTGTTGTTCACGCTGGATACCTGTAACGTCCCAAAGAAACAGAGAGACACAGGGAATGAAAGTGCATGTGAAACAAGAAAGTTATTATTTATGTAGGGCACTGGTTCTCAAAACTTGCATGCATATTGGAATCTTCTGGGTAGCTTTAAAAAAACAAAAGTATTGTTGCCTGGGTCATCCTCTTCAGGCTTGCGGAAATCCAGATGTAAGTGACACGGGATGTAATCTGAGCATCAGGATTTTTTCAGGCTTTCTAAGAGAAAAGAAAGCAGAGTTGAAAATCGCTGTCCTAGGGCAATATCCTGAACTCAAGGAGAGGTGGCACAGGCTTAGCTCAGAAGCTAAATCTAAATGATGGGATCTCACTCCTCTCTAGGTGGATCCAAGATACAAGAACCTCCAGCAAGGGTGAGTGTGTGCAGATAGATAGAACAACATGGCAGAGCACAGCACCATCACCCTCTTTTACATTTCAAAGCAAAGTACATTACATGACTCTAAATCAAACTCTATTTAAAAATGTATCTCAGCTCTGCCTGGTGTGGCTCAGTGGATTGAGTGCTGGCCTGTGAACCAAGGGGTCACCGGTTCAATTCCCAGCCGGGGCACTTGCCTGGGTTGCAGGCCAGGTCCCCAGTAGGGGGAGTGTGAGAGGCAACCACACATTGCTGTTTCTCTCCCTCTCTTTCTCCTTTCCCTTCCCCTCTCTCTAAAAAGAAGTAAAAATAAAATATTTTTTTAAAAATGTATTTCATGAAAAGCTTTCCTGTTTCCATGTTCCCCCATCACTCAATTCTCATCCCACTTCCTGCCCCCAAAGAGGTTGCCACTATCAACAGTTTCTTCTTTTTCTAGAGAATGCAAGCCAATCCAGATATATGTTCTTTTTCCCTTTAAAAATAAAAGAAAAACAGGAATGGTAGAACTTAATGCTATTTTTTTCTGGGAAAATGTTGGCAATAATTTCATATCAATACTTAATAAACTTCCTCTTTTTTATATTTGCATATTACTCTATTATATGGATACACCAGAATTTATATTAAAAGCGAATTATTGATTGGCATTAAATTTGTTTCCTATCTGGTGTTATACCCAATGTGGCCATGAATAACTCTGCGCCATTTTGCACAATGCATGAATATAACTGATGCACATTTTAAAATTGCCCTTCATGGGGTTGTTGCAATTCACACTTAGACCAGCAACATGTGAAATTTCCTGTTTCCCCACTGCCTCACCACAAGGTGGGTTGTCAGAGTTCTAAGTTTTTTCTTCTCTTATAAGAAAAAAAAAGAAAAAACCCACCAAAAAACAAAACAAACAAAAAGAAACTTCAGTGTAGTTTGGCTTATCTTACTTCCCACTTGTGAAGTTGTATGTCTTTTCTCTATGTTTAAGTGCCTTTCTTGCCCTGACCTAGTGTGTGGCTCAGCTGGTTGAGCATCCTCCCAAAAGGTGAAAGGTCACCTATTTGATTCCCGGACACCGCACATCCCTGGGTTGTGGGCTGGTCCCGGGTTGGAATGTGTGCAAGGGGCAACCAATGGATGTTTCTCTCACATGTCAGTGTTTCTCTCCCTCTCTTTCTCCCTCCCTTCCGTGTCTCTAAAAATAATTTTTTTTAAAAAAAGAACCTTTCTTATATCCTATCCTGTCATTGTACACTCATATCCTTTGTTGCCCAGCAGCAGCACTGAAGAAAGCGATGATCTCAGGATATGTGATTTCACCTACTGTCCACACAATCCAACAATTTAGCAATTCTAGGAGGAACAAGGAGGTGACTGGACAGATGGGCAGACAGAAAGGTAGAAGCTCTCCATCCTTGACAAAAGGGACACACTACTCACATGTGCAAGGGGTCATTATACACCATCGTTCATACATTGCTGTAATATTAATTGAATGCCTACTGTTATATACAAAGCATAGCCTATGGGTGAAAGGTGAAAGAACAGAAGATTAGGACGTACTGCTCAAAATTACATTATAATTGTAGAAGTCTTTCTACCAATATTCCTACACGTTTCTTTCCTGTGGGTATTGATGTGCAATTAGACCATCATTAGCCATAATTAAACTACCATTTCATACTTTTCCCATTTTCCTTGCATTAAGCTACTCTAACTGAGCTAATTATCCAATATTTGAAATTAATGCTTTTACAAACATGACCTTTATACTTTTAGCATTTTTCCACAATCTAAAAGAATAAAATGTCTGATTCGTGCTTTACTATTATTTCCCCAAAGCCTTTTCTTACTTGAGAATTTTATGTGTGTCTATTCTGTTATTTGAGGGTTTTTTGGGGTGTTTGGTTTTTTTTTTTGGTGTAAATTAGAGGCCTAATAAGGACTTTCCAATGGCATCTAGTCAATCTCCCAGGCTTCTTTCTAGACAGAGGCTATCAATCTTTCTTATTTTAAAGCATTTCCAAGGAAAAACCTCTAAGTTTTCAATAATCTTCCATTCCAGTTTTTATGATCTAGTCGTCTAAAAAACTTCCCATCATCCATCACCTCAAAATGATCTCATTGACCATCTTAACGTAATTTGATGTTGATTATCTTTCTAAATTTTTCTTCGGTTCTCACAAATTAGTCACCAAAACAGATTTATACTGTAATTAACTTGTGCCTTTGCTTTTTTTTTCCATAGTGAAATTAACAGACTTTGATTTCTTTCCATGGTGGAAACAACTCTATATTTCTTTCCAAAGTCAGGCATGCAAAAATATCATTTAAATCAATTTCTGTTTCAAACGTCATCCCACCAGGCAGGGAGAGCTCAGCCTCCATCATTGCAGGGTTTACCTCAGTCCCTCCCCTGCACCTCTTGTAGGAGGGCGGGGTTCCAGCAGCTCAGGTAGCATCAAGGTGTCAGGGAGACAGACTCTAGGGACACATCACTGTCCTGGGCTGCATGTTGGTTCAGTGCAATAGCTCTGCTACCCCCATCCCCTGCATAGGCAGGGGCGCTGCTGGCAAAGCTGGTGATCACAGGTGAAGCCAGGGCTCTGCTGCCTACAGGACCACAGGCCTCTCTTTCCTTTTCTACTTGGAAGAAATCCCTTACTTTTCTCTCATTTTCTTCAGAGGCACTTCCTCTGTCTCCCCTGTTGCCACAGAGCATTGAATGTAACTGAGGTGACTTTTGAGAATTTGAAAATCTGCCCCCAAATTTCCACCATCCATTTATAGGTCAAACACCTGAGAGCACCTCACATGTCAGATGTGTGCCAGGAGGCTCCTGCTGAGGAGGAGCTCCCTGCGCAGCCAGGGAGATGCACATATCTGGCAGTGGGCACGATTCTGCAAGGTGTGTGCCATGAAGGTGGGACTGGGGACCCGGGAGGCAAGACCACCTAGATGCACTGGAAGCCTTCTGGGGGAAGATAACTAAGCCGGGACCTGAAGGGGTAGGAAGCAGGTAGTGGACTTGGCAGGTAATGGAAAAGATGGTCCCAGCAATGTTTAGTTCAAAATTGTTTTTCTTAATACTATCTGCTCAAATATTTGTGGATTTAATTACACCTTGCAGTATCGCAACTCTTGCCGCAGAGTATCTCTGAGAATATTTGAATTTTAGGAGACCCCCTCTTTTCTCTCGATGGAGATTTTGGGGTGTTTTCTAATGTAAAGCAGTAGTTATTGCCTACTCAATGTTCTTTAAATTTCTAACTGCATTTGATGGTATATCAGTTAAAGTTTGTCCATAGAGCCGTATCTTCTGAGATTGAAGAATAACCTACCTTGAATGAGAACTTCCTTTTTTGTGCGGTGGAAAGTTATTATGAGATATAATTAAACTCCTTTTTATTATTTGCCTTACTCTCTTAAATCCTGGGAAAAATTGTATTCCAACTACATTGACTTATGGATGTTGCAATGATAGAGTTCATCTGGTCACATTTTATGCGAATTTGATTTGATAGTATTTTCATGATGGATAAACTGAGGCTTCTCTATTATCCTAAAGTACAAGGAATTACAAATGGTTGGTTTGGGAATGACACAATTTATTGTCAATTAGCTAAAAAATAACCAAGGAGAATGTGTTGAGGGGAGGAGAGACAGATGCTCTCTTAGCAAAATAAAGCCAGAGTATTTTCAGCAAAACTGGAATCAAAGTCATGTTAATACATGATATGTGACTCACTCTAGTGGACCAGATGGAGGAGGGGGAAATGTGAGTCTGCAAGAAAAGCAATTTCTACAGGGGAAGATGGGTGATCTTGGATGACTAGGAGAAAACTAGGTATAGAAGCACTCCCGTTTTCCAACTGCATCATCAAACCCTCAAGCTCACCTTTCCCTCTGACGAGGAAACTAGGAAGGCCAAAAGTTATGAGACCCAAACCCACTCCTTTGGGTCTCTGTAATTGGGCCAAAAATAAAAGCATTGATTGATGCCTGAGACTTCAAAATGTGCAATGTTTGGAGCCCAGTTTTCAGAGCATAGAAAGATGAAGGCACTGAAACGCAGAATAAGGGCTGTGAAATGGAGACTCTGTTTTGCACAGAAAAGCACACTTGAGGCAGACACACCTAAAAAAGAACATAAGTCTCCAAGAAATATGAGAAAAGAGCTGAGGAGAATGATGTGGGAACAACATAGAAATACAAGGTAAGTGACAGAAAAACAAAACAAAACAAAATCCAGAATCTGACCTCAATCTAACAATCCTTAATGGAAGAAAATAAGAATAAATTTCTATGCCTTGGTAGAAGTGGTCAGATTTGGGGCATCTCTAAAATAGGTACTCTCTAATATATGGTAGTTTGATATTTTTATATTAAAAAAGAATAGTAGAAGTGTTTGAAAGAAATACATGTCCATTAAAACCAATGGTAACTGAAAGATTAGGTCAGGAGAAAATAATCATAATTTTGTCTTTTAAAATGTAGTTTTATATTATATCAAAAAAGGATACTATGTAAAATCAAATGGAAATACATGAGAAGTACTTCAAAGTACTTATAAAGAAGATGTTACATAAAAGTATTGTTAGTATTGCTATGAATCAACATCCTAGAATTTTTAGAGTTTAGTAGACCATAAAATTGTGCTGTTCAACTCTCCCATCACTAGCCAGAATTTCTCTTATATTTATGTGCTATCTTGGCTCTGTTACATACTTGCAATTAAACCTTGAATATCTAACTTCATTTTTTATAGCCTTTGTTTCTGCATTTGTGGAAATGAAAATTGCTTCCTTAGATGGCTTTGGGCAGATTAAATAAAACCATACAACTGAAACATTTATGCAAAATAAGCATTTTTCTTTAAAAAAAAAAGAAGGAAGGAATGACAAAACCCAAACGTGGGAAAATACCCTGCTGGGAAGTGGTAGTTGATCTGGTCAGTCATCTCTTTCTTCCCACCTTTCCCTTTCCCTGGGGTTTTCTCACTTCACTGACTTCGGCCAGCTTTGCTCTTGCTCCTCCTTCTCTGCCGAACCTATCTAGTGGACATCTGTTTGATTATCTGGGCATCAGACCCTGTCTCCTGCGTAGATGTAATCCTAAATCATCCCACCCAGGCAGCATTTTATGGAGCCTGAGATGGGCACTCAACCCAAGATGGACCATGTGGCCCTGAGATAGCAGGAACTTGTACTTGGAAAAGGAAAATACTGAGTGGCTAGGAAACCAAGTTAAGGTTGGGTAATCAGAAGGAATGTAAAAATGTCACTACCCCTCCACTCTCTACTCAAAAACATAGAAGTAGCTGATTTTACCTCCTTACTAAGTACCTGTTTGAACTACTGACCTGCATGCACAGTTGACCTCTTTTGGTCATGACCTAGTTTTGACCACTCTTTGCCCTTCCTAGAGTCGTGGTAATGAACGGTCCACCATCTTGCCCTCACAGGGCAGGTGCAAACATAGTTGCCAGGCAATGCAGCTGGAAAAGGGAGTCACCCAAGCCTGAAATGGAAACCCTGCAAGACTACCTTCCTGGAAAAGTTCACCTTTCCTTGGAAAGCCTACTTTGTCCCCGGCTTATAAAAGCAGCCAAGCAGAGCCAGCCCCTGGGCCAGTGCAGAGGACCTTCTTTCCTTTCCTTTGTGGTGTCTCCCTTGTGCTTGAGCATAAGCTTAATAAAACCTGTCTGGAAATTTTTCTGGGGTTTCCTATCAATTTCTACCTTGGGGAATCCAGGACCCACAATACTGGTAACATGTCTTCCCTGAGAATTTGGAATGGGGTTGAAGAAAACTGTGTAGTCTCTCTGTATCTCTATTGCTATATCATACAAACTTGGAAATTGTTGTTGACAACTCTTTTCTACCATGTGATGCAGGAAACAGAAACCTTCAGTTTGCAGTATGAAAGAAGAGTGACACAGATATTCAGAGGGAGGCAGAGGCAAAGAGGCAGAGCGTGTATTTTTTTCCCAGGGCTGCCATAAAAATGTGTCTTAGACTAGGATGGTTTAAAATGTCAGAAATGTATCCTGTCACAGTTTTGGAGGTTAGAAACTTGAAATCAAGGTGTTAGCAGGGACATACTCCCTCTGAAGAATCTAGGAAGGATCTTTTCCAAGACTTTTTTCTTTGCTTCTGCTGTTGCCGGCAATGCTTGTGCTGCTTGGTTTGTAAACACTTCACTCCAGCGTCGGCCTCCATCTTCACATGGCATTCTTCCTCTGTGTCTGTCTGTATTTCTTCTTCCCTTCCTATAAGGACATCAGTCCTCCTGGATTAGGGCCCCTCCTCCTCCAGTGTGACTTCATCATAACTTGATTTCATAGGCAAGGACCCTATTTCCAAATAAGGTCGCGTGCACAGGTACCAGAGATTAGGACTACAACATATCTTTTTAAGGTATGCAATTCAATCCAAAACTGAAGGAGTTCTTGGACTATCTACTGCTCATAGGCCCTTGCCTGGCCTTTGTATTCGCATAGTTATCCAGGAATAAAGTCCTAGGGTAGTCTGATAAGAGCCAATTTCTGCTACTTATTATCAACAGAGACCTAATGAATATGCTAGGCATAGCCCAACCCCCTGTTATTGTTTCCTCTTTTCACATCTGAGACATGCTGCAACTTTTAAATTTTTTCACTAAATGCCAAAGGGACAGAGAGGAGACAAATATGAAGATGTAACTAACAAAATGCAAGTTTTCTGACCTGATTTCCGTCTACTCATATCAGGTTTATGTGCCTGTTCTATCAGATACTGTACCTGATATCTAAAGAAAGCATTTTCTTTTTTTTATTGTTGTTCAACTACAGTTGTCCCATTTTCCCCCCGAACAACTCTCCCCCACCTCACCCACTCCTATCTCCCACACTCAATCCTACCCACCTCCCGTTGGCTTTGCCCATAGTGTCCTTTATACATGTTCCTTGATGACCCTTTCCCTTTTTCCCCATTATCCCCTCCCCTGTCCCCTCTGATTACTCTCAGTTTCTTCTTTATTTCCATGTCTCTGGTTATATTTTTCTGATTTTTTGTTGTTTGATTATGCTCCCCTTATGGGTGAGATCATATGGTATCTGTCTTTCACCACCTGGCTTATTTCCCTTAGCATAATGCTCTTCAGTTCCATCCATGCTATCGCGAATGGTAGGAACTCCTTTCTGCTGTGTAGTATTCCGTTGTGTAAATGTACCACAGTTTTTTGATCCACTCACTTACTGATGGACACCTAGTTTGCTTCCAACACTTGCCTATCATAAATTGCGCTGCTATAAACATTGCAGCTTAGGTTCTTTCGAACTGGTGTTTCAGGATTCTTAGGGTATAATCCCAGGAGTGGAATTGCTGGGTCAAAAAACATTTCCATTTTAAGTTTTTTAGGGAATTCCATACTGTTTTCCACAGCGGCTGCACCAGCCTGCATTCCCACCAACAGTGCACTAGGGTTCCTTTTTCTCTACAACCTCGATAGCACTTATTGTTTGTTGATTTGTTTATGATGGCCATTCTGTCTGGTGTGAAGTGGTATCTATTGTGGTTTTGATTTGCGTCTGTCTGATGGCTAGTGATGCTGAGCATCCTTGCATGTGTCTCTGGGCCCTGTGTATGTCCTCCTCGGAGAAGGGTCTGTCCAGGTCCTCAGACAATTTTTTATTGGACTGTTTGTCTTCCTGGTGTGGAGTCGTGTGAGTTCTTTATATATTAAAAATATGGAACACATGACGAATTTGCATGCCATCCTTGCGCAGGAGCCATGCCAATCTTCTCTGTGCCATTCCAATTTTAGTATATGTGCTGCTGAAGTGAGCACTAGAGACAGCATTTTCTAAACTATATCACACGGAATGGTGTTTCATAAAAAAATTTACACCAAAGATTGTTTTACTTTAAATTGATTTTTATAAAATCTTACAACTGAGGAAACTGAGAACTTGGAAGATTATTGACTTGCCCAAAGGCCCACAACCCAAACCAGGAAACCTGAGATTGAAAATATGTTCTCTTCATCACACTGCATGATGAAATCCTAACGACTATATTCAATGTTAAGACAAAATACTATGTATTGTTTTACAATATCTAATGATAAAGTTGTCAGATTTTTCACCTATTTACAGAGCACCAGGCACTAAGCTAAGTGTTCCAGAGACAGAGATCACCACCAGCACCTATAAAGCGCATAAATTTAAAATCATTATTATCTTGCTTCAGCCGAGTAGCTCAGTTGGTAAGAGCATTGTCCCAATATGCCAAGATTGTGGGTTTGATCCCCAGTCAGGGCGCATACAATAATCAACCAATGAATCCATAAATAAGTAGAACAAAAAATCGATGTTTCTCTCCCCACTCCCCTTTCCACTCCCTCTCTAAAATCAATAAATAAAAATAAAATAAAATAATCTTTAGAGAAGCAGCAAGTAAGCTGTAAGGTCCCATAGAGCAATCTCTATGCAAGAAACCAGTGAGATCCTTACTCCCGCATTCATGTTTCTAAGTGCTTTTAACCAGACTGTATTTCCACTGTATATTCAAGTATCATTTTTGTTCCCCTCTTTGCCCTCATCTGTGTTTCTGAAATAAAAACTTTAGTTTAAAAAGAAAATATTATGCAACAATTGGCATGAAAAAGAAATAAAGGGGGACTGTTTTAGATTTAAAAACACTTAAGAGACAGAACAAAAGAACATGTGTGGCATTTGTTTAGAGTCCGATTCCAACAAAACAAATGTAGAGAGATTTTTTGAGACAACCAGGGAATTTTTATTATGGTCTGGATATTATGACTCCAGGGATTACTGTTAATTCTGTTAGGTGTGCAAATGACCTTGTGGTTATGTAAGAAAATGTCCATAATTTTTAGAGACACATTATGAAGAATATAGGAGTAAAATGACATGAAATCTGAAATGCATTTTAAAATATTACAGTAAAGGAGGAAAAAATGAAGCAAATGTGATAAAAATCTTGATGATAATCTAGGTTTTGGTTCATGGGAATTTATTCTACTATTATTTCTACTTTTGTTCTTTTGTTTTAAATTTTTCATGGTAACTTAAAAGATACATGTGAGTAAACTACCTATAGTAGTTATCACATGATAACCTGTCTTTATCATATAATAATACACTCAAACATACAGTTTACATTAGATAATTTCTCAAGTGAGTTCCTGGTGCTCTTGGCCATGGCAGCATATTTTTAATTCAATAAAGTGTTTAAAGCAAGTCCCAGACATCATGTCATTTCACCCAGGCATCCTTTAGAACAGTTTGCTCAATTCAGGAATGAAATGAAAAAACGTTATGGAGGTTTCCTTATGTTGTAGACAGTTGGAGGTGGACAATAAGTCAAGAAATTAATAAATATTAATGTATCAGGTGGTGGTAGGCACTAACAAGAAAAATAAAGCAAGGTGAGATAGTAGGGAATGATGGGGTGGGGTGGTCAAGGAATTCTTTCCTGAACAGGTGATAATAGAGCAGAGACCTGAAAAAGGTGAGGAAACAGGGCACATGGTGATATGGGGGACAGTGCTCCAGAGAGAGGGAACAGTGGATATGCCTGGGTTTGGAGAGAGTTGTGGTAAGAGCATGATAGATGATGAGGTCATAGAGGTGCCTGGACCAGATGATGTAGGGTGTGTCAGGTGTCCCCAAGACTTCCCCCAGGCTCAATGACTCATAGGACTTACAACCTCAGTATATAGTCATACTCATGGCTATTGCTTATAACAGTCAAAGGATCCAAAGCAAAATCAGCAAAGACATCAAATACATGGGGAAAAGTCAGGCAAACCAGGCACAAATTTCCCAAGTTTTCTCCCAATGGACTCTTACAGGACACGCTTAATTTTCTGAGCAAGGTGTCATGACAACACATGTGAATGGTTGTCTACCAGGGAAACTCATTATAGATTCAGTGTCCAAGGTTTTTACTGGATGAGCACACAATACCCTCTGCCTGGCATGTACCCCAATTGCAGACTCCGGAAGGAAAGCAGGTATTTAGCATAAACCATACTGTTTGTATGAATAATTTAGGCATAGTTAGCTACTCTTACCAATTAATGATGGGTACCTTCCTGAAATCTAAATTCCCAGGTATCCTCCAATAACTAAGCTTGCAAACAGGCCTTTCTCAGGGTAGTGGTCAGGGCCGCTGTGCTAACTCTTCTCCGAAGAAGGACCTTGTCAGCAGTGATAAGAATTTTGGAGTGCGGGAAGATGGAAATGGAGGGTGCCAGAGTCCCCATTTCTTCCCCCTCCAGGGATCATGGAAACATTACAAGAGGACAGAAACTGATGAGAATGTCAATGCCAGTGCTTCCCTGGGCACTGGACTCTCCACACCTCTAGGATCCAGTGCATTTTCAGCAAAGCATGTGAGTGAATGAGTTGTACTGGAAACAAAGGTGTGCCCACCTCCCCAACAGCTTATCGGAGGTCCCTAAGTCCTTGGAACCCTGCTAAGATGGAAAACTTCTGAGAGATCATAAGCCAGTAGAGGTCCAGGGCAGAACCAAAAGAGGTAGCCATGTGCCAGAGTCCAGTGTCAGGTGCTAGTATATTATTCCAGAAGACTGGATGGGACCAGTCCTATTTCTATGGTTACCAATCTAGGGACTAAAAAAATGCTAACTACTTCACAGAAGAGAACAGCATACATCTAGAGAACAAAAGTATAATCTTGGGGTTCCTTCTCATCCTGCTACCACAAGGTCAGGTAAAACCCCTGCTAGGGACTGAATCGTGTCCTCTGCCCACCCCCCAAATCTATATATTGAAGTCCTAACCTCCAGTGTGTTGGTATTTGGAGACGGGGCCTTTGGGAGAGAATTAAATTAGATGAGGTCATGAGGGTGAGGACCTTATTATAGGATTAGTGCCCTCATAAGAAGAGACACCAGAGAGCACTCTCTCTACCTCCCTCAACTTCACCATGCTTAATGTGAGGACAGAGCAAGAAGATTGCTGCCTATAAGTCAAGGAGAAAGCCCTCCCCATGTGGCTTTTGCCTAAGGCCACATTCTCTCAGGGGACAACCTCAGCTTGAGCTGAATTCCAGCCCCCATATAAAAGAACAGAGCTTTACTATTAAAGGTTTAGGGGGCCTATTTCCTAATGGTACATTCACATCTCAACTCTAGCCAGTTTTATACAGAAGAAGGTTATCCACCTGTGACAACCAGAAGTCTGTTCTTTCACAACTTAACACAGTTCTTGGTACCTAGCACTTGCTAATCGGATGTCCATTCTCTCCCCCTTAATTCCATGTGAGATAATATTTAGATTATCCTGGGTGTACTTACCCATACTCTGGCATTCTCTCACTATTTTATCAATATTTTTCTTAAAATGTGTGACACCCAAAATTCAATGTAATATACTCTGTGTTTACTAACAAAATCAGAGGAAATGTTATTTTTGAAGTCAAAATTATTACATGCAGCTGTGTTTTATTTTAGCTCTTCATTTGTTCACTCAACAAATATTTATTGAGCTACCAACTATGTGCCAGGGACTGTTCTAGATACTAGGGATACAGAGGTGAATTAGAGCTTGCATTCTTGTTAAGGGAGGGAGATATTATACAAGCAAACAGGTAAGTACGTCAGATCATTTCAGAGAATAACTACCAGGAGGACATGGAACAGTCAAATGTCATGGGGATTGACTGGGAAGGGGGAGCAGTATTAGATAGGGTTGTTAGGGAGGACCTCTCTGAGGAGGTGACTTATGAGCAGGAACCTGAATGATGAGAAGTTGCTATATGAAAAGCAAAGTGGCACACTTCTTTGCCACTCTGCTACATTTGTTATGATTCATTAACCAAAAATAAAATAAAATGAAACTCTAGATTTTTTTATTGTTGTTCAGTTACAGTTGTCCCAATTTTTCTCCCTGTTGCTCTCCCCTGCCCCGTCCTAACTCTGCTCCCCAAAACAATCCCCAGCCCATTGCTATTGACCATGGGACCTTTGTACATGTTCCTAGACTTGATCCTTCCCCATTTTCCCCCCATTATCTCCTGCCCCTCTCATCCTTGCTCACTGTCAGTTTGTTCTGTATTTCCATGTCTCTGGTTCTTTCTTGCTTGTTTGTTTGTTTTGTTGATTAGGTTCCACTGATAGATGAGATTACATGGCATTTGTCTTTCACTTAGCATAAATCTCTCCATTTCCACCCATGCTGTCTTGAAGGGTAGGAGTTCCTTCTTTCTGTTGCATAGTAGTTCATTGTGTAAATGTACCACAGTTTTTTGATTCACTCATTTACTGATGGGCATTTAGGCTGTTTCTGGCACTTGGCTATTGTAAATAACACTGCTATGATCATGGGGATGCACAGGTTCTTCTGGATTGTTCTTTCAGAATTCTTAGTGTATAATCCCAGCACTGGAATCACTGGATCAAAGGGCAGTTCCATTCTTAGTTTTTTGAGGGGATTTCATACTGTTTTCCACAGCGGCTGCACCAGTCAGTATTCCTACCAACAGTGTACTAGTGTTCCTTTTTCGCCACAACATGGCCAGCACTTGTTGTTTCTTGGTTTGTTAATGATGTCCATTCTGACCAGTGTGAAGTGGTAATTCATTGTGGTTTTAATTTGCATCTCTCTGATAGTTAGTGATGATGAGCATCCTTCCATATGCCTATGGGCCTCCTTGGTATGTCCTCCTGGGACAAGTGTCTGTTCAGGTCCTTTACTCATTTTTAATTGGATTGTTTGTCTTCCTGGTGTGGAGTCATGTGAGTTCTTTATGCATTTTTGAGATCAAACCCTTGTATAAGGTATCATTGACAAATATATTTTCCAATATGATTGGTTCCCTTTTTATTTTGCTGATGTTTTCTTTAGCCATGCAGAAGTCTTTTAATTTGATGTATATTCTTTCTTTTATATCCCTTGCCCTAGAGGATGTATTGGTGAAAATATTGCTGCATGGCATGTCTGAAATTTTCCTGCCTATGTTCTCTTCTAGGACTTTTTATGGCGTCACGATTTATATTTAAGTCTTTTATCCACTGAGTTTATTTTTGCGTATGGTGTAATTTGGTGGTCAAATTCCTTTTTTTTGCCTGTACCTCCCCAGATCTCCCAACACCTTATTGAAGAGGTTGTTTTTACTCCATTTTATGCTCTTGCTCCCCTTGTCAAATATTAATTGACCACAGAATCATGGGTTTATTTCTGGGCTCTCTATTCTGGTCCATTGATTTACATGTCTTTTCTTGTGGCAGTACCACACTGTTTTGATTACAGTGGCCTTATGATATAGTTTGATAACGGGTATTGTGATCTGTCCTACTTTGTTCTTCTTTCTTAAAATTGCTGAGGCTCTTCGGGGTCATTTATGGTTCCTTATAAATATTTGAAATACTTGTTCTATATCTGTGAAATATGTCATTGGTGTTGTAATAAGGATTGTGTTGAATCTATAAATTGCTTTGGGTGGCATGAGCATTTTGATGATATTAATTCTTTCAGTTCATGAACATGGTATATGCTCCATTTTTTGTATTTTCCTTAATTTCTTTCTTCAGTGTTGTGTAGTTTTCTGAGTACAGGCCTTTTACCTCCTTGGTTAGGTTTATTCCTGGGTACTTTATTGTTCATGTTGCTATAGCAAATAGGATTTTTTCCTGATTTCAGTTTCTGATATTTCATTGTTGGTGTACAAAAATGCCTTTGATTTGTGAATATTAACTTTGTGTTTCACTGTTTTGCCAAATTCACTTATTAGGTTGAGTAGTTTTCTGGTGGAGTCCATAGGGTTTTCTATGTACACTCTCATGCCATCTGCAAACAATGACAGTTCTACTTCTTCCTTTCCAATTTGGATGCCTTTTATTTCTTTTTCTTGCCTGATTACTTGGCTAGAAATTCCAATACTATGTTGAATAGGAGTAGTGAAA
>PVJD01009032.1:0-66768 GCA_004026545.1 Mormoops blainvillei
GATGCTAACCTTGCCGCCGTCCAGGGACGGACCTTCCAGGCAGAAAGAACCCAGAAAGAGCCCAGCGCAGGACTGAGTCTGGCATTTCTGAGGAACAAACAGTAAGAGGGCAGAGTAGCTAGAATGGGGTGGGTGTGAGAGTCAGGCGACAAGAGACAAGACCAAAGATAGGGCAAGAGTGCGAAAAGGGGGCCAACTCGCTTGGTCGTTGTAGGCGTACACTGTCCAATATGGTAGACACAGGCCATAGGAGACTATTTAAATAGAAACTAATTAAAATGAAAAAAAAAATGTAGTAGCACTAACCACATTCCAAGCTCTCAGTAGCCACATGTGGTCCGTGGCTATCATATTGGACATTACAGAGATGGAACATTCCCGCCACGGTGGAAAGTCCTGAGTGGACGGCGCAGCTGTGGGCTTGAGCTTTTATTCTGAGAGAAATGCGGACACGTGGAGGGTTTGAGCAAAGGAGTGGCATTTGGGCTTCCATGCTGAGGATAGAGTCTGGGTGAGTAAAACCAGGGAGCTCAGTTAGGAGGCTACTGTGGTCAAGGCAAGAATTGATGGTGGTGGCTCAGGTCAGGACAGTGGTAGAGCTGGCGGTGAGAAGTGGTCAGGTCTCAGTACTTTGAATCTAGAGCCAAAGGGACTTGCTGAAGGCTTGGATATGGGGCATGAAAAAAAGAAAAAGGGAAGTGGTCATGGACGCCTGCATAGCCAGGGGAGAGGGCTGCCATCTTCCGAAGTGGGGAAGGCCTTGGGTAGGGCAGGCTTGGGTGCACCCGGGGACCAGGAGTTTAGCTGTGGACATTCCGAGTCCGTGTCTGTTAGACCGGTGGAGACACGGAGGGGCTGCTGCACGCGTGTGTCTGGAGTGCGGGAGGAGGGCTGGGACTGGATATGAACACTTGGCCGTCGTCAGGCTGTGGATGGCAATAAAGACCCGGGGCTGGGTGAGCTCGCTGAGGAAGTAAAAACAGATCTTCTAGAAGAAGGTGTGGGACTTGCTAGCACTAGGGTTTCTGTGGGGTAGCGGCAGGCAGGGGAGAAAGCCGTCATGTTGTGGAGAATGTTCCTGTAGATCTCATCAGCCACGGAGGGATTTGGAGGGTTTCTAGCAAGCACATCACAAACCCATCCTGACTCCTACTGTAATTTCTCATTCGTTACACAAGGTTAAGAGAATGTCTCACTCAGTGAAAAGCCCAAGTCCTCACGATGGCCGGCAAGGCCCTACGTGACCAGCTCCCCAGTACATTCACGTCTCCTGTCTGACCTTCTGATCTGCTCTTTGTACTCCAGCCACATCCCGGTCCCTTGCAGTTTCTCAAACTTGCCAGGCCACCATGCCCCAGGGCCTTTGCACTGGCTGTGTCCTCTGTCTAGAAGACTCGTGGCTTACTCCCTCACCCCCTCAAGCATCTTTCCTGACACCCCACGGTTCCTGTCCCCTTCTCGGCTTTTCCATCTGGCATACTAGATACCTTGTTTGTTGTCTCTAGACTGTCTCTCCTCACTAAGAAAGTCATCTCCCTGAGCGCGGGAATGTTGGTTTGGTTCTGTTTTGTTTGGAGGTATTGCCAGCATAGAAAACAGTGCCTGGCACGTGTAACGTGCGGCATAAGTCAACAGGGAGTGGGCCTGTGGGCCTGGGACTCAGAGGTCGTCCAAAGCGCCCACAAAGGGGTGACCACAGACAGGGGTCAGGTCACTGTGTTTCTCCATTTTTTTCTCAGCCTCGGGGAAATAAAGGCTTTTCCAATTCTCTCGGAGTTTACCCGGGGAGAACAGGGAGTGAATCTGGGATAAGAGCTATCTTGTTAGTCATGCTACCCCCTTGCAGAGGACACGAGAAAAAGGGCATATGTCATCCCCTTTCTGGCGATGACAGCAGTGCCTCCTTTGCCTCCTCTGTCTTCCTCATCTTCCTCTCGGCTGTCACTTAAAACGCTGCCCTCTTGGCTTCTCTGAAGTAGCCAGGATAGAACTATATGAAGGGGAGGTGCCGTGCCTCCCTTTGAAGCCTGGTGCGGCCATGTGTCACCTGTACACATTGCAGCAGAAGGAGTGTCCCAGCATCTGGTGTCCTATTGGGCTGTTGGGCACATGGGCCATGGCACAGGCTCTGAGAGGCGAGGTTGGGGTGGAGGTGGGACAGGAGACAGGGTGTTGAACGGAGCTCCTTCCTTTTCTTTCTTCTAAAAAAATTACAGCAAATCATGTTGGGAAAATTGGACAATTATTTTCCACAATGCCTTGTTTCTGACGGCCAAGGGCGAGGTGAGGAAGGGAGAGAGCCAAGACACAAAGACGAGGTCTCACGGTCTAGTTCCCTTTGTCCAGCACAAAGCAGGGTTTCTCGTGATGGTTGAAAATCGCTCACCGGCCTCAGCAAAGGCTTTAAAGGGAAGCGGGGCCTTTGAGCACGCACATTTCTCGAGGCTTTGTTCTGGAAATTATCCTCATGACTGTAACTATGCTCAAGTCTTCGGAGTTAAGGAGCGGCAACAGGCTGCTAGCAAGCTCGAGCCCCAGGCTGTGGGCTGTGGGCCCGCGTGGGAGTCAAGACGCCTTTGACTGACGGGGGAAGCGATGCTTGGATCACAAGCCGACGGGGTTTCACCTGGGAGAGACACGGGGTGCTCTGACTCACCGGATTCCCACGCAGGCTCTGCCTGGGACACATCAAGGGAAGCTGAGTGTTTTCAGAAGCAGCTTCACGAGGAGGACAATGAGTCATACATTTGATCAAACTCCCCTGGAGGACAAAAGGTCTTGATCCAGGGTAGCTGATGAGAGAAGATGAAGTGACAGGCAGAGGCGCAGGGCCAAAAAATAGGGATAATAAAATCATACCAAAAGCAGCCGAGCGTGCTGCTGGTGTCCCTGCGCAGCACAGCTGGCTGAGGAACGTGCCCTGGAATCAGGCCAACCTGGGTTAGGCCCCGGTCCCCGCGCTGGTCGGCTGTCTGCTGCAGGCTGGTGGCTTGACACCTCTCAGTAGAATGAGTCCAATTATAGTTCCTGCCTCTTAAGAGTCTTAAGGTTTAAAGATTTTAAGATTTAAACAAGAAAGGGTATGTATATAAGCTCCTGGCACCGAGAGAGCCCTCGGTAACTACTAGCTGCCACCACCACCATCGTCATCATTGTCTAACTTATGTTGTTGTTGTTGTTAGGTTTTGAGAGTGAGCTTTGAGGTTAGGGTTCAAGTGTCAACTAGGGTTAAGGTGAGGTTGGTTAGGTTTTGAGTTAGGTAGGGTTAGAGTTAAAGTGAGAGTTGAGTTTATATCGTGATCTAAGTTCATCTTGGCTCTACCACGAACTGCCTGAGAGCCCCTCGATAGACTGTCTGATGGTGTATGTGTGTGTCTATCAGTTTCCTCACCTGTAAAGTGGAACTCACAGCAGTGTTTGACTCAGACAGAATGAGATCACTTGTGGAGAGGATGTTACTTGGTGGCTGCGGGCAGTCACGTTCCACGCACAGCCACCGTTACTTTCAGGCCCTGCGCTGCCTCTGTTCTGAGGTGAGGGAGCCAAGGTTTAAGGCACTTGCTGAAGGGCCGAAATTCCAGCAGTGCCCTTAACTGCTGCCTTCGGCTGCGTGTTCCCAGAGCAGCCCTAAAGCCCGGAACCTGGGTGCAGGTGACGCCCGGGAAGACGTGGTACATGTGGGGAGACTGGGGGAAGGGTGGGAGCCAGCAGGGGGTGTGGGAGGAGCAGGGTCCGGCTGCAGGTGACTGGGACTCGGTTATGCTAGGGAGCTCTGGGCAGCGTGGGCCGTAGGAGCTGTCCCTCTGCAGGGTCAAACGAGCTGGGACTCTATCTTCCTTCTTACGTAGCCATTGGCCGAGGGCGCTCCAGAGAAGGGTGATGCCCTGTCACTGCTAACCCGTCCTACGTGTGGGGCTATGTAGAGTCTCGGGTTTCCAGCAAGCACTAGAATGGTGACTGCTAAGGGGACATGGAGGGACACCAGTAGCACTCACTACAGCCACCATGCAACGGTCAGCTGAGAAGCCCAGGTCATTGCTGAAATGGCCTCCACAGGGACGGCCGGCAGGCCTGGGACTGCCATAGCGAGGGTCAGGGCAGACAGTGGGGCAGAGCCCTGCAGAGAAAGACCCAGAACTCGGCGCGGGCAGGGCGCAGAAGGCCGAGGTCTGAGAAGGGCTAAGAGTTTGACGGACCAGGGCTGGCGGGTTGACAGAATAGAACTGAAGGAAGCAAACAAGGTTCCATCACGAATACGGTGCGGTGTTAGAACAGCGGGACTCCTGCTTTGCCAGGACGTATAACCTAACGCGCACACCTGTGTGTTGGGATGGGACCTGCTCTGTGCCAGAGCTGCGCACCGGGTGCTTCAGGGGCACGATGGACGAAGGGGCTCAATTGGAGCCATTTGAGCCAGAGAGTGAGTGATGAGTGGGGGTTTGTGGGACATTCACCCAGAGATGGGAGGGCCAGGCATCACAGGTGGGCCATTGTGGGCCAGGACCCGATGGTGGGAAAGTTTGGGTCATGTTCAGGGCGTGGCAGCCTTCTGTGTGGTTGGAAAGTAGGGTGTTGCTGGGGGAACTTTCTAGAAAGATCAATGGAGGACACTGAATGTCATGAAGAGCAGGAGGCAGAAGCCAAAGACCTTGGATTCTGAAGAAAACTTGCACCTTATTCAGGGCATTCTGATAAACTTCCTAGTAAGGCGCAGTGGGTGGAGGTGACTGGGAGAAATGGCTGGCGTAGAAGGTCCCATCCTCCCTCTAGTACCACTGTCGGGGAGGGGCATTGGGGCCAGGACCCTGGCCTGGGGACATCCTCATGTCACGGCTGAGGTGCATCCTACTCCGTGTGCTGAAGCCGACCCTCTTCCGGCCTCGCATCCTAAAAACCCCAGTTCATGCTAAGCAGTACTACTTCCTGCTGTGTAGGGACCCAGCTTCGTTGTCTATAATGACACGGTCAGGGCCCACTGGTTGGCCTTGTAGTGTCAGAACTGGTCTTTCAGGAGGGTACATAATCTACCAGAAATGACTCCATGAGGGAAAAGTGGAAAAAGTTCCTCCCCCAAATGCCAAAGTAAATCTCCTCCCTCTTTCGTCCTTCACAAGATTCCCCAGCACTAGGTTACCAAAGAGATGCGAAGCATGTCTCCGGTGACTCTGATGTCGTTGATCAGCGGAACTTAAATGCATCCGGGTCTCTCCGCCAAACGGGTCCCCACCCCTGGTAGTTCCCTTGGAGAACAGCTGAGAGTCAGTGTTTCTCAAGGAGGCTCGCCCCCTGTGAAGCGAGGCCACCGCGATGTCCACTTTCCTTGAAAGCCTCCCTGAAGGCCTGTCACGTGCCTCTCCCCTCTGTGATCTGGCCAGGGATTCCTCCAGGTAAGAAACCTTGCCAGAGGAGATCACAGAGGTGCAGAGGTGTCTCGAATACCCTGATGGCTCCTCTGGTGGGGGCGGGGGTGCTCCCAAAATGGGACAGGCAGGGGAGCTGATGGTGGGGGAGGGATAGCCACTGGAATTTCAGCGCTAGGATGGAAGGGCTCGGCGTCCTTGTGTTTCACCCTGTGAATCGATTATTTTACTATTTTTGACCTCCGTGCTAGGTGCTTTATGTCATTTTGTGTTTATTTTTACTTTAAAGTGCTAGATATGAGTGAGTTTTCTTTTGACCTCAAAATATGGCTCTCCTTTGAAATATCGATTAGCTGACACACCTCTTCTCTTCTTTGCCTCTTCTCTGTCCCCCACGCCTCCCCTCCCCTTTACCGCTGAGCTGGGCTCTGCAAGACAAGATCAGAGCACGCTCTTCTCAACGGATCCTCATTAAGGGCCATAAACAGCCGTCACCTTAATGCATGTGGTTAGTTGGCTGAGCAGGGAGGAAGGGCAGTGGTGAAATTGCAGGACTGCAGACATTTGTCAGCCATCAGAGGGACGGAGGGGTGAGGGGTTTGCGCACTGCAGCTTTCCCTCCTGAGTCTCCTCCTCCTCCTCCTATCCCCCTCTCTCTGGGAACACGGACGTGAGAGGCTAGGGAGGGATTTTAATGTAGTGCAGCCACAATCTTTGATGGGTGGGCAGTTGGGGTGAGGGCAGTGCAGAGGAGCACATCTGGGGATACGCACATCTGGCCTGAGCATCCTTCTAAGACACTTCCCTGTAAGGACATCAGGTGACAGAGGCCAAGTTCAAACACGAATTCTCAACCAGTAAGGGAAGAAGTAGTGTGGGAGGCAAGAGAGGAGGGAGAGAGAGAAAAATTAAACTGTACAAGATTGATCATAACAGCTTTATTCATGATTGCCTCAAACTGGAAATAACCCAAATGGCTGTGAACAGGAGAACAGGGCAATAATTTGGAGTTACTTCCGTAACAGGATGGAGCGGAAATTCGGTCTGGCTGAGCTGCTGTAACAACGTACCACAGACTGGGTGTCTCTAACCATAGACATTTATTTTCTCACAGCTCTGGAGGCTGGAAGTCCAAGATCAAGGTGCTGGAGGATGGGGTTCTGATGAGGGCTCAGTTCATGACTTGCAGACAGCTGCCTTCTTGCTCTCCTCCTATGCCCTTTCCTTGTGCATGTACATAGAGAGGGTCAGTTCTCTTGGTGTCTCTTCTCATAAAGGCACTAATTCCATCAGGGCCATTCCCCTCTCATGACCTCATCTAACCCCAATCCCCACCCAAAGGCCCCATCTCCAGCTACCTCACATTATGGCATTAGGGCTTCAACACATGAATTTGGGGGGGGATGCAACCATTCGGTCCTTAACAATGAACTTTGGATAACATGAACTACATGGGCAAATCTCCAAAATATTTTGCTGAGTGAAACAGACTGGTCAACAAAAAGTTTATACCCTATAATTACTTTTAAATGAATTTGTAGAATAGGCAAAACAAAATCCTGGGGATGGTAATCAGAAGAGAGGCTGGCTGCAGGGAAGGTGGGTATTGACTGGGGGAGCCATCCCACAGGAGTGAGCTCACTGCAGTATATGTTATGACCTGTGCCTTTTAATTAAATTATACCTTGATGAAAAACAGCACTAAAAATAAACAAATGGGGTTATCGGAAGAGCGTTGTGAGTTCTAAGGAAAGCAGAAAGAGAAAGACTTTTGCCTACGTGAATGTGTGTATACATGTCCCCCTATATATACACATTCACGTACACATAAGAAAGAAACTATAACCATCACAACACTGTATCGAAGAACCGAAGGGCCGTGTACTTCAGTTCCTAACGAGGAGTTCCATTCATCTGTGTACCAAGGACAGAAACCACGCAGGTGTTGCCGGGAGCAGACGAGTCCACGTGGCTGGCTGAACTGAACCTAGCTTGGAAGATCTGTGCCGTTAAAGGGCCATCGCCCATTGAATTACACCAGAGAGCTCCTTCCTAGCCTTTCTTTCCCATCTTGGTGAAAAAACTGTGATTTTTCACTGCTCTAGCACTGAACAGTGACTTGTACTTCACAACTGACGTCACTGATTTCATGTACATTTGGCAGTTGGACAACATTTTCAATAGTTACTAGGAAAAGCTGTCCCTCTGAGAAGTGAAAGGGGTGTTTGTGCTCCCTCCCGTTCTCTTCTCTGCTACTCGGCTCATGAGGAGACGTTTGGAGTTGAGGGTGAGAGGCGTGGGCACTGGAAAGCCATTGGCTCTGGAGTGATTCGGGGAGACCTGCTCCTCTTGTCGGCGTTGGGTCCCTGTTACCTGACTGCATGTTCCCCACCTGTCCTCCGATCGGGGGCTTGGAACAGCTCCACACTGAGTGGAAATGCTGTCTCTACTGCTTAGTCGGGGTTTCGCCTTGGATAAGTTAACTAATTTCACCATTTATCAACGAGATCCAACAAAGCCCGTCTCTGTCTGCTACTCTGAGACACCGTCTAGCACCATGGCCAGCGCCAGGTGGGCACTGGAGGTCCAGAGCTGCTGCTGCTTCCCCCCACTCTCAGCATCGTCACCCAAGCTAGATGTGCTGGTCTATCTTTATAGGCTTTCTTCTTTAATGTGCTCATTTTTGTGCTCACTCATCCACTCGCTTATTTATTCAGTCACTCAGTAAATATTTATAAATGAACATTTATAATTACAAATTGTGAGAATTTCTTCCCCAACGAGATGAAAGAGTTTTCTGGCCGTGTGACAGCAGGGCCTACCTGAGGTCGTGGGGTCAGAGTGAGTTTTCCCAAGAAGGGAGCATTTGAGCCGAGGCCCGCGGACAGGGAGGAGAAGCTTCCCACATACCTGCCCATTTTAGCCTTGGTCCAAAGAGTGTCTCAGTCAGGAATGGGCTTTGCCCTTCTTCCCGCCCACGCCCAGTCCTTCAGGTCACAGCCCTGCCCCACTCTTTCCATGCGCCATTTCCCAACAAGGCTGCCTGCGCTTGGCACCCCGTTTTGGGCTCTGCAGGACTTAGAGTCTGTACCACACAACCTGCAAGTGAACGGGATGTCTTCTCCTTTGCCCAAGTCCTGTGTCTTATCTTCTAATTCAGCGATGGACCCCAGAGAGCAGTGGCCATCCAGTTTGCCCTTGTGTCATCTCCAGGGCGCTGGATGCCAAGGGGCTACGGACAATTACTTGCCACCTGGATTTCCCCCTGGACAGAGTGGCATCATGGATGAAGGAGGTCAGCACCAGCTGTGCGCAGAGGCTGGGTGGTGTGCTTACGGCCTTGAGAGCCAGGTTGTTCGTCAGCTACTTTGTTCTTCCCGCAGACCTTCATCGAGTACCATTCGCGCAGACCAGGGGCTGTTCTAGGTGCAGAGGACACACCTGTGAGCCAAAGATCCCTGCTCCGGAGGAACTTCCCATCTAGTAGACTCAACGCATACACGATAAACATGTATAAGTTAATTCTATAGTAGGTTAGATGGTGATAAGTGAAAAAGGGGAAAAAAAGGTAGGCAGGGTAAAAGGTTTGGGAGGGCCCAGGGCAGAGAGGGTGGGGGCGGGAAACATTAGAATTTTGAATAGGAACGTCACAGCAAGTTCCTTGACGTTAGCTGTGTGGTCACCTAGGGGAAAGCGTTGCAGACGGAGAAATAGTCTGTGCAAAGGCCCTGAGGCCCATTATGCTTAAGGAACAGCCAAGCGAGCGTGGCTGGAACTGAGTGATCGGGAGAGTGATGCAGGAGAAGGTCAAAGATGCAGGGGAGTGGGGGTCGTCGATCATGGGGGGCCCGCGGGCATCGCAAGGAATCTGGCTTTTGCTTGGAGTGAAATGGGTTTGTGTCTTAGCCCTGTTGCCCTGTTAGCTGTGAGAATCTGGGAAATGAGCTCACCTTGCCAAGCCCCGGTGTTCTATCTATCGAACAGGAGTGACGATGCTGATGATGATAATTCCCCCGTTACAGGCGGCCGTAGTGAGGACTATATGACATAAAGCTCCTAGCCCAAGGGCTGGTGCCCAGGAATTCCTCAAACGTAAACGACTGTTTCCATTTGTTACCACCGTGTTTGCATCTGTGTTCATTTTGGAAAGGGAAAGTTACTTGCCTTTCGCGAACGCCTTTTGCTTGTCAGAGTCGGTCACTTCTATTGTATCTCATCTGAACCACTTCCCAACTCTTCGGGAAAAGAGGGCCCTTCCCCCTTTTAATTGATGTGTAAACTGAGGCTCCAGAAAAGTGAAGTGACTTGCTAAGGGGCCCACTGCTAGTTCGTGGGGGAGGGGGACTTTGAACCCAGGTCTCTCTGACCTCAGAGATTCACCACTTGCCACTCGGCCTGAACAACAGCAAAAGGGAGCAGGCGTACACGGGAGCGCGAACGTTTCTGCCCTCAGCCCCGGGCGTGAGCGCGCACAGAGACCCGGGGTGGGGAGGGTGGCGTGCGGGTCCCCCTTCCTCAGAGATGCTGACAGGATTTCACACCGCTCTTCTCGAGAGGTGACCATCCTCCCCATTCCAGTTGTACCTTCAGATCCAATTTTCTAGAGCTTTGCTGAAAGATCATAAAATTATATGACTTGCAATGGGAAAACAAAAGCCATCATGAATCCCAAGTATTGGCAAAGACCTAAATATTTAGAAATTTACTGAGACAATTCTGGACGCTTCATGGAAAGGAAAAGGATGAGCTGGGCCCGGGCCCAGGAGTTGCGCCCTTGTCCAGCGGAAGAAGTGCTGGCATATAAATGTAACAAACTTAAAGGCCTTGCAGAATTTAGAAAAGAGCTGGAGTTCAATATAATGAATTGTTTGTACTGAATTCTTGTTTGACCTAATTGAATGTTTCCCTTTCTTTCATGTCTTTGTGCCTTCTTTATGTCAAGACATGGTGGGGACCCTCTTGGAAAAAAAATCACAATTTCTGGTTCAAAGGGACATTTGAATTTGGGGGGTACGCCCAGCTTGGGTGCTTGGGTAACATATGTGTTCTCTCAATGGACGCTGCGGGCCGTTTTGAGCTTATTAATCTAAACTCCGGAGCTAGCATCTTAAAGAGTCATTCGGGAATTAAGAGCAGAGAACGTGCTAACTTTGTCTCCTTGAATGAGTTCATTCCTCCCGACAGCCTCTAATTAAGATAAGTTATCACGTATGGCATTTAGACTTGGTCCAAATCAAATCAGAACCTGAGACTTGCACAGAATATGGCTAGAACTGTGCCAGGACCCTCACTCAAACTTGATCGATTATGAATCAAGGAAGCCAGCCAAACGCTTATTGAATCCATTGAGTACGGCCATTGCCAATAGTCAACTTGAAAGACATCCATCCTGAAGACCGTGAGCTGTGGTCCGTTGCGGTAGAATGCACTGGGAGGAACAGAGTCTGAAGTTCATTTACAAGTGATCCACTATGAATGTGAGTAATAATTTAGGCTAATGAGGACTTAGAAACTTGAGTACAATCACGGGATGAAGGAACCTGTATGATTTTGCCTTGCGATGAGGGTGGACTTGCCTGGTGAACAGCAAATACCAGCCCAATCACATTCTCCCCAAATCATAAACCTCCCTCCACAGGGACCATCGACGCCACACAGATGACACTTTGTACTTGTACTAACAGGTACATGGGCACACACGCAGCACACAGATACATGAAAGGCTTTGCTCTTCATTTTTTCCTCTTTAAAAAAAGAGTTGGTCAAAAGGCTGAGGGAGGTGGGAACAAGCCTCCACGAAAATAATTATAATAGCGCCTACTCTGTTCCCTAACTGCGTTACGTGCACTAAACACCATCACAGCACAAAGAGACAGGAACGGTTATTAGCCCCATCACACAGATGAAGGAACTGAGGCGAAGAGAACTTACGTAATTTGCCCGAGGAAGCCAGAGGGAGGGATGATCGACGTCATGAGCCCCTAATACACGCCCTGCAGTCCCATTTCAAGTGTCCCTTTCTTAGGAGAGCATTTCCTGACCTTGCAGGCTAGGCCAGTTCTGCCTCGGGACATCCCTTCCCAGTCCTCATAAAAGGGAATGATTCCGTGTTCATGTGTGCGGTTGTCAGCCAGTATTAGTCTCTCGGAAAAAAGTGTACTGGACGTACGATGCTCACCCGTGTGTGTCCAGTACCTAGCTATACGCCTGGCACACAGTAGGTAGTTCGTCCGTAACTGCGGACTGACTGAAAGAACGATCCAGAGAAGGGGAAAGAGAGAAACAGTAAAGAAACAAGGAACAGAGCGAATCGGCACGGCGGTCCCTGAAGCTGCCGTCGGTGCGACCGCAGGCAGCCAGGGCGAGTTCAGCTCTGACGTCCTTTTCCTGACCCAGTTCTGAATGTTGCGGCCTGGGGGGCACTGGGCCGGAGACAGAGGAGTTGGACATTTTGCTCTCTACGCCCCTTGTCCCCCTCCTGACCATCCCAGGCCCTGCAGGCCCAAGGAGAGGTCCCTGGTTCGGAGGATACCGGCTCAGCGAGGCTGACGGGTAGGTTCCTGGGTATGTAAGTACCGTTGCCGTCCCAGGGAACGGGCACACCACAGGTGGGTCGGCCTAGGGTCCTCACGCATCGTGCATTCATTTGGTCACTCTTATCAAATGCTTCCCTGTGGCAGGCGCCGTTCTCGGCCTGGGACGAGCCACGTAACCTCTCAGAGTCGGGATTTTGTTACTCACAAAATGGGATGCAGAATGTCTCCCTTGCAAGGCCAAAGGGAGGACCAAACGGGGTAGTAAATACGGAGTGCTTGTTCCAGGGTCTGGTCCCCGGGGCTGGGTAGATTTCATAGTCTTACTGTATTGCCACTTCTGTCCCCTAGAGTTCACGCCCATCCCCAGCACCCCAGCTGGGACTCATAAGGTCGTGGCAGGGACTTTACTGGGATGCTGTGGGACTGAGCTCAGGGCGGCTCTTCTTGGTAAGCTGGCTCCTGGGGCCACAAGGGGACATCACAGTTGGAGCTCCAACTCGGAAGACATAAATGGGCTAAGCAGCCTGTCTTCCTGGCTATGGGAGGAGCTTCCTGAGGCCTGGGAAGCTGTTGAGGCAGCATCCGTCTCCCAGGGCCCGGCCCTTTGCAAATGCAAGGTGAGAACATGGGACCACTCCAGCCAAGCCTTGTCCGGAGGCCTTCAGGCTGGCCTGCCATGAAGACATGGACTGAGGAATTACTGCCTTTGTCCCTGCTTCAGCCCAGACCTCCAGTGCGTCCCAGAAGCCTACCCGAGCAGGCATCTGCGAGGACCAGAGGGAACGCCGTTTTGCTAGAGTGACTTATAGTTTTTCATTATGTGCTTTTGTATAACTTTCTTCCCTGCTGGAGAAAGCCAAAGAACAGAGGATGATTTATCTGTGATATCAGAATAGCTTATGTTAAACCAAAGTGTATTTGCCAGCCCAGAGACCAGGTTGGCAGTGGCTCACACGCAGCGGGGACCTGGGGACCTATCTGGCCCTTTTCCCTCTGGCAACGCAGCTTAGGAGCCTTTGGTAGAACCAGCTGGAGGCTTCAGCCAAAGACGCAGGAGATGGGAGTGACTGGGAGAGGGGGCTGGAGTGGAGTTAGATGAGCAAACGGGTCCTTCGCAATGTCAGTGTCCTGCATATCTTCCGGGCGTGTGTCCTTACAAGGTCCCCCTGTGTCTGCGACATTTAGGACTGTCACGTGTGGGCAAGCTGTGCACTGCACAACTCCCCAGGGTGCTGTTTATGACAGCGTCCCTGTGAGGGACCCTCAACGGGCCCGAGTAGTGCAGGCGGACGGAGCCCCCAGGCGAAGGGAGTGGCGCACCTGGGCTACGGCAGCAGACAGACCTGGGCTTGACTCCTCGCCCTATAACCCGCTTCAGGCCGTGGAAAGGGCCTCACCTCTCTGGGCCACATTCATCTGATCTGCGAAGTGAAGGCGACTTTCACCCTCTGGGCACCGCTGTGGAGAGGGATAAATGAAACAATGTATGTGAAGCACGATGGCTTTGAGAGCGGTGTTTGCTGAGAGTGATCTTTGAGCCATTATCGCCTTTAATCTTCGCAGCAGCTGTGAGCCGGGCACCCTCATGTTCTAGGAGACGCTAATGCCTTGCCCAAGGTTATTGTGTTAGTTGGGACTCTCTCTCTCGATTGTATTAGAAACTCAGCTCCAACTAGCTCAAGCCAACAACCAGTGAAATCTGTTGTGTCAGGTACTAGAAGGCTCCAGGGTGGGCTTCAGGCACCTTATGTGCCTAGCAATCTCTCTGCCCCAGCCATTTTTTGTTCTCCTGCTGTTGTTATTGGCTGAATTCTCAACCAGGGTCGTTCCCTGTGTTGGCAGGGCCGGTGTGGACGCTCCCTGGCTTCCGTGGCCTTTAGTGACGGCCTTACTCCAAAAAGAAGGTGCCTCTTTCTCACCGGTTCCAACAAAGGTCCCAGGAGAGAGCTTTTGTTGTCCAGGCCTGGGTCACAGTTCCACCCCCGGAGCCAGACCATTAGGGGTCAGGCCATCTGAATGGCACGGGCCGAATATGAGGGAGGGGTGAGGATCCAAGGTCACGGGTCCTCTGAGGTTATGGAGTAAATATGTGCTGGAAAGGGGGTTTGAGTGCGACAGTGCCTGTCACGTCAATAAACGGCGCCTAATAGGCCTGTCGTTATTATCGTTGTGACCTCACGCACTGTGGGTAGCTGAAGTTTTCAGAAGCTTGATTTATGGATAGCACTTGAATTTTTTCCAAAGAGATTTCATATTTACTGGTATTTGTCCTATTGCTGTTTTAGGGATGTTTCAACAAGAAAGTAAATGACCAGAGATGTAAAAACACATGAAAAGTATAAAATGACCATGATGCCAACTGTTTCAGTATGCCTGGCCCCTCATAATGACCCTGTAACTAAAAAGAGGGTAAATGCTGTTTTCCTCTCTTTTACAGCAGAGAAAATATAGGGACTGGTAATTTAAATAACTTGACCAACTTTAACCTGAGGGCTGTGGTCAAGTCTAAGCTTCCCGACTCTCAGTCTAGAAGTCTCTTCATCGGACAATGTTTCTCCACTTCTATTCCAAGAACTCTAGGTTTCCAAAGAACTGAACTCTGGGAAGCTGGGAACAAAAGTGTGAGGCCGTAGGATCTTCAAACTGGTTTCTGTGAGACCGGCTCCCAGCCTTATCTATTTATAGAAACAGTAATTTGAGCAAGATTTTATATTGAAAAAAAAAAAAAGTTTCACTATTCTTAAAAGTTAGAAAGCCACTGGTGCAGACCAAGTAAGTTTTTAGGCAAAGAAGCCTCAACCATTGTTTCGTAGTCAGAAGTCAAGAGTGGGGAAATAGATTCCAGTGAGTGTCCATGGGAGACTTTTTTTTTTTTTTTACTAGAACCATAAGGAGAACATAAGTGACTTGAATCTGAGGCAGGCAACGGTCTAAGAATTTTCATGTTGCCCCCAGAAGGATTAGGAATCCATCCTCCTCCTCGACCACACACTATAAGTGGGGAACAGTGAGGTTTTCTATGTTACACCTTCTGGGTATAAAGACGTTACTTTAACTGAATTTAAATATAAGGCATCATTTGTTAAGGACCGTATCTGGAGTGAGCGTCTGGATCACCCACAGCCACACGGTAGATTTTTCTCGTTCTGCCCCTTCCCCTGTACGGGCAAGGGAAGAGGCAGTAGGAGAAATAAAGCTAGGTGACTGCTCGGTGCACGTCACTGGAGACAAGGGCCCCAGAAGGGCCGGGTGCTGCAGGCCAGCCCTGGCAGCGTCCCAGGCACTGTGTGGCACGCCACTGCAGGCGAGGCTAATGTTTTCGGTCATCTGTCTGCGCTGTTGAAGGAAAAAGGGAGGCTCCTCCCGACTGGGCCTGTTGCAGTGCGTTAATTCCTGTCCTCCCCCGATGACCCAGCAGGTGGGCTCAGGGCGGTCAGCTGAGGGGCCGCGGGAGCTCGGGCTGCTCTCTGAAGTGCACGCAGAGCAGAGCTCATGAGAACACAAAAAATGACACTCCACGCCGCGGTCCAAACACAGGCCACCGCTTAAGTTTAAAATAACGAAGGTAAAAGTACCTATTTGCTATTTTCTCCTTTGTCCCCTTTGGTCGATGGGGTTCCTTTCCTGATGAAATTTCTCAAGACCTTTTGCCAGTGCTCATTGGGAATATGCAAGAGAGACCTTCCTAATCCCAGACACGGGGTTGACAGGACTCACTTTGTAAAGTAATGACACTGGTTTGGGAAGATTAGTCTACCAGTCCATGTGCCAGGCAACATGTTCACTTCTTTGTTACAGAGCCAGCCTCACCGGGCGGTCTTTACCTGCTTCGTAGAAGACTGCTTTGGAAGCAGGTTGTAGTGTTCAAGTTCATGTGTACTTGTTTCTTTAGATCTTGGAGAGCAGTTCACCCCAGACACAACGATATACACAGGAGTTTCAGTGTTCGACGTCTGCACTGACATTTTGAAAAGAGAATTTGGCCAAATACGAGAGAGATACACAGCAATTTTTGTGGCTGAATGAGTTTGGGAGGCTGTTTTTGGAGGGTCACAGTGCCCGAGGATACTATGAAGGTTCTGAGAACTGTGGACTGTACGGGGCTTACGGTCGTGAGTACGAGAAACGCAGAGGTTATTCTTGTATTATTATGTGTTTATTCATTATTGTATTATTTATTTGCATTATTTGTATTCTTACTGCTATTAATGTTGTTATTTCATATCCTTATTTATGATTCACCTTTTAGGTGATGGTGGCTGACAATTTAACCTGCTTTTGCCCAACTCTCTATTTAGCCCAGAATTTTTCAAACTTATTTTTAGAATCTATCTGCTTAGGATCCAAAGCCTGAAATTGGGGAACTATGGTTTGTTTAGCACAGAATGTCTCACAATCACCGCTCTTCCACTCTGCTAATGTGGTCACAAAGAAAACAGCTGTGCTTAGTAGGCCCTTTAGAGAAAGTACATTTAAATCCCAACCAGAGAAGCAGAGATGTGTCATCTCTCAGTGTAGCACTCCTGCGTGCCCAGGATAGAGATTTCAAAGCCACTGTTGGAATGCAGATTCTAGCACCCCAACAAAACCTGTGACAAGAGAACCTAACACGATACGCAATCAATAACCCGAGGCTGAATGCGGTGTTAGCGCCCACGCTACACGAGAACTGTTCCACTGTTTACTCCAATGGATATTTTACAACACACTGGGAGCTCTTCCCTGAATAACAGGAGAAAACAATTATTTATAATTTATATGACTTGATTACAAACTATTTATAACCTCTTAATATCTGTAGAGCCCTAGTCATATATAACCCGAAGCTGGTTGTGCAGGACCAACCCCTACGCTGAGAGAACCTGCCCCGAGCCCCGATGAGTCTAGGGGAAAGGCGGATCCTCCTGGGGCAGCTGGGACACAGCACAGTCGTGTGACGAGACAGGAGCTGGGAGGGACATGGCCTCGCAGACCAAGGGTGGGAGTTGGCCAGCAGGGTGAAGAGAATGCAGACTGCAGACCAAGCGAAGGTTCGGATCCCACATTTCCCCCTGTGTGACTCTGAGAAAGCCACTGACCTTCTCTGAGCCCTCGTTTACGCCCCCGTGAAATCCGAACGAGAACAGCATCTTCAGACTCACTGCGAAGACTAACTAAGGCATGGTCGTGACGGGGCCTGGCCCGTGCGGGCCTGGTAGGCACAGTGTAACAACGGGGAGCCACCGAGAGACAAACTTCTTCCCACTGAAAATGCTCAGGAAAACTGACACAGGGATGAAAAATACAGGGTCAGAGTCCTTCCCCATAGGCCCAATGAGTACTCAGTGTGGACCGCAGCATCTGCGGGGCAGGCTGGGGGTTTCGGACATGAACGCACGGGGGACAGGTCCTGGGTGGGGTGGTGGTCACACAAATCCCTCTCTGGCCATGATTCTGCAGACGAGAAGCCTGATTTTTACTTGCATTCACAGAGGAGCCCTGGTGACGGAGCTAACCCACGGACAAGGCACTGGGGGACGAGCCAGAAGCTAATTTTACGATTCCCAGTGGGAAAATGATCTGGCTTCAGAGTTGGGGACGATCGTTTGGTCTGCCTCACTTACATCAAGTCCTGCACAAGGAGTTGCCTGGCGAGTACGCAATCAGAAGACAGAAGCTGGATTTCTTGAAAAACTCCTCTCTCTAGCCGGGAACTGCAGACGACATGTCTGAAGCACAAAGCTTTCTGTCTAGAAATTCTCATTTTCCTTGCTTGATGCTAATACATTCTGACAGATACCTAATCTCAGATTCCCTTTTCCTTTTCTTTGCACCAAGAGCCTCAGCAAACTCATAATCTACTTACGTGGGTAGGATGTCCTATAGAATTCCGCATCGGTAGGCTTTTCTCCCCACTGGTTCTGTTCTCACAACATTACGCATAGCAGCCACCATCTATTGAGTGCCTACTATGTGCTAGGCGCACCGTAAGAGTGACTGTAACACAGGCTACCTGCAGTTAACGCGTATTATCTCCTTTCATCACAGCGGCAAGCCTGCAAGCCTTCAAATGCTATGGGAGAGAAAGCCAAGACTCAGAAGAGAGCTCAAACAACGTGTCCGGGCTCACGCAGCTCGGACACTAGGGCGCTGAAGTCTGAACCCAGATCTTCCTGACTCTGAGCTAACCGCTCATCCGTTAGGAAGATCTTCCCATGGTCCCATGTTGCTCACGTCTGCTGGACCTATAGATTCTTTGAATGGCTATGGGTTATAACCTGGTTCCGCCGGCAACTTTGCACGGACCAATCCCTGCCATAGACGTGTCTAGAAGTAGAAAATCTTGGTGTGGTTCTCTTACGGCTTCCGCTCAGCTGATGGCATTTTCTGGTGGCCCCAAAGATCGGGACTGCTCTCCCCAGGGTCCCCTGGCACGGCCTGTGCCTAGGGTAGCCACCGGTTCCCTGCTTTTACTCTGGCCAGCCGGGAGGAGACAGCCTCCCAGACTTGCCTCACCGACGGTCATCTGAACTGCCGCGTTTCATCGGCTCTGTGGCACTGTTTGATACACTGTGCACTGAGCAGCCAGAGCTGGTTTCCCTGGGGACTTCTTCATTCACCTTCGTGAGAAGGTAAAGTCACTAGCAGTTGGCAATCGGTTCTGGAAAGGTCCGAAAAATGTGGACAGGACAAGCGCCTTTCCTTCCAAATCAGCAGCCAGGGAAATGCCAAGAACTGCATTACAGTGGGTTTGCTGCTCATGGTAGCCAGACTGGCTCGGGAAAAAGTTTTAAATTTCCAGTTTTAAAAAATTAGCCTGCGTAAAGGTGGTGTTATTAGCCAAATAACAGATGACGAGAATACCCAGGAGCTATTATTTGTTTGTTTGTTTTACATGTAATAAAAATTTAAAACTTAAGCAATCGCTTTTTATGTTACTGTCAAGGCAAATGTTTTCCGGTTCACTGCGGCAATGTCACTTGGGGGAAACGGGACGGTTACTTGATGCTGTATCAAGAAATTACTCCCCAGTGACATTCAATAATATTTCCTGTCAGAGCAGACTCCATCAGCTCCCGCTCCCGCTCTGCGGGCCTGTCTGGAATGTGAATGCGGATATGTTTCATTATTGAGGCTTAGACACAGGACAAGACAAAATCAAGTGGCGCTGCACCCCTAACTCTGTCCTGGGACCCCCAGTGAGATGCTGCTGCAAACACTGGCACAGCCCCCAGAGCTGCTCCCACCAGACCTTGGAGCTCGTGACTTCCACGATGCAGGAAGGCACCCTCGTTGCTCTGCAAACCCTTAAGCAGCCCGTTTTCTCTTCCACCCCTCAGCTAAGTTTTCTGCTGCGTGTGGCCTGTCTCCCCATGCACCTGCCTGTAGCCCTTGGAATCTGTTTTGGCCCCTCTTCTTGTCAACCTGACGGTGAGATCAGGTGGGCCCTTGGGGACCTGTGGGCATGCTTTAGAAGTGAGCACACTTTGAAAGGATGCTTGTCACCTTAGTGCAGTTTCTCTCAAAAGCAGATCCGAGACAAGGGCACAAGTGAAAAGGGTTCCTTGGGGAAGTGGGGCTAATGCCGACTGGGGCGTGGGGAAGAGATACAGGGAAGGGGAGGCAGCCCCCAGGGGCTTGCTGTTAAACCTGTCCCCACGGCAGGCACCCGGAGCTGTGACTCCGCGGGCAAGCTCTGGGGCACCAGGGAGAGCAGCTGGCTCACAGTCATCCCAGCTGAGAGGAGAGGGAGCTGGGATGTTCACACGCCGACCCCAGAGGGCCCCTGGTTGCTGTTGCGTCCCTCAGCACATCTGGTCCACCGCCCGTGGCAACGTGACCTTCCTAGGTGGGGGTGCCGGGGAAGAGCCCTCAGCCCAGGGATGCAGACACTGGCCGTTGGAAATCAGCTCTGGAAAGGTCCACAAAATACGGCCAGTGACCATGTCCGATACCTGCTATTGCTGGGACAGCAAATTGACTCAAGACCATCAGTTTGACCTCCAAGACACTCTTTGGTTCCATCTACTTCTCCTCTGTCTCCTCCTGCTGCCCTCATCCTATCATCCCCCGCAACGAGCAATAATGGAGCAAGCGCTGTGTATGTCCCCTTGAGCAACGGCCACATCTCAACATGTCTAACTCCTTCATTACTTAATAGCGTTGAAGTTTTGTAGACCCAGCTGGAGCTCCCCGGTGTTCCTTCCTGATCTCATTCTCCTCTAGCCTGCCCAGAGGGACCGATGTGTTATCATTGCCATGTATGTGGTTTTTCTATTTTGCTACATATGCACGTATTCTATGCACACAGGTATGGCGGTACCCAGAAGATCGCTTTACATTTTATAGAAACACACAAAAGTGGCATCACGCTAAGTAAATCATAAGTCATTCTGCCTTTTTTTGTCAGCATCGTCCATTCAGCCGCATCCTTGCTGGTGCCTGCATCGTGCTGAGCAAGTACACGAGTTATTCTCCTCCTTCTCCCTTGACGGGGCCCAGGTCTCTGCTCTCCCCCCACCACAAAACAATCTTCTTTTTCTTCTGTTTCATATAGGGCTACAGTACATACTCTTCTGCTTTACTAATTTCCGGACGAACACATGGCAGTCTTCGCCGGGTGTATTCCTGGAAGTGGAAATGCTCAACCCTCCAATACGTACTTCTCCAGTGTTGCTAAATATTGCCACTTGCCTCTCTAGATTGAACTAATTGGCTCTTCCATGGAGAGGATATAAAGACACCTGTTTCTCTACATCCTCACCGACGCTCAATGTTGTCATGATTAAGTTTTGCTCATCTAATCTGAAACGTGTCCTGGTTCTCCGTCCTGCCTGCAGTCTCTAGGTAGAAGGACCCACCGGGGCTGACAGGGGTGAACCAGGGCTCCTTGCTGTGCTGTGCGACAACCCTGGTCGCTGTGAGGTCGAACACATAGATTTTTAATATCCTCATAAGCCATTCGGGTTTCGGTTTTTGTGGATTTTTTATTTATAGCCATTATCTTCCATTCTACCGGGTTATTTGTCTTGTTCTCACTGAATTGTAGGGATCCTTTACGTATTCTGGACGCTAACTTTTTGTTTGTTTGTTTGTTTTATGTATAAATATCTACGTCTACTCTGATTTCCCTGTCTGCAGTGACTGTTGTTCTCTAGATAGTTCCCAACTGCACTGCAGTCAGATTCACCGTATTTTCTGTCGTTTGTGCATTTTTATGAAACTCTCTACCGAGAAGTACTAAAGATGTTTCTCTGAAACGTGTTAAAGTTTTGCCCTTTTTATTTAGGTTTTATCCACTTAGGACTGATTTTTGTGTATCCAGGTAAGGATCTAATTTTTTTCTTCCATATGGACAAATGGTACCCCTTACTGTGGGCTCATTCTTTTCCTTGTCGATAATGCCACACCTACTATCACAGATTAAGTTCTCAGTTAGAGATGGGATTAAACCTGAGTACTGTTTTATTTCATTGATCTGCGATCTCTGAGTCAATATCACAGTGCTGCAAGTACTGCAGACTTAAAATGCTGTCATCAGTCTAGGAAGGAGGGCCCCTTCCCCGTATTGTTCTAAAAAATTATCTTGCCTGCTTGCTTTTTCATATGTAATTCCCATGAAAAATTCTGTTGGGATAAGGATTAGAAGCATTACCTTTATAGACTGATCAGGGAGAACGTCCATTCTTTAATGTCGATGATCTCCACTAATAAATACAGCCCATCCCCTCTGTTTCTACCCCTCCATTTCCCTAGGTCTTCTCTTATCTCTTTCAAGGACGTCATAAATTTCTCCATAAAGGTTTATTCCACGGTAACTTTTTTAGTTTTTATTGCTAATCTGTACGGTGTCTTTTAAAAACTACATTTCCCCATCGTTTTTGCTGATGTAGACCATCGATCTTTGCCTGCCTGCACTGGCCCTCGGCCAGACTGCCGAATGCTGGGCTTGGTTTTATCAGTTAGTATGTAGATTCTTTGAGTTTTTGCTGTAGATGATTTTGTCTTTAGACAATGAAAGTTCTGAGTTTTAACTTTCCACTTGCTTAGTGTTTCAGTTCTTTAATTTTAGGCGTTCTTCTTATAAAAGCATAGACTCTATAGATTTTACTTATTCGTTAAATAATTTGCTTTTCAAATGGAGGGATTAGTGTTCCCTCTTGTCTAACATATTATTACAGTTCGGTGTTTTAATTCTAGCTCCTTTTTTATAGCCTCCGAGTCATGGTTTTATTATCATCGTTGTCATTGCATAATTTGATGCTTGGTTCTGTCTAATCCCACATTTTCCAGTTTCATTGGTGGGTGCAGCTTCTTATATCTCACTGTCGCTTCCTGGACTTTTCATCTTTCTTTCCGAAGTTCACCTCTTAGCAGTCCTTTCTGCAAGATTCTGTTAGTGGTAAACGCTGCCTGCCTAAAATGTCTTCATTTCGCCCTCGCTGTTGAATGATAACTTGTCTTTATAGGCAATTGAGAGACAGTATTCCATTGTCTTCCAGGTCATATTAACACTGTGAAGAACAGGCTGTCTCTCTTGGTCAATGCCCCCTGCACTTTTCTCTCTGGATGCTTCAAAGTCTCGTTTTAGTGTCCAACATCCTCCAGTTTCACTATTGTGGATCTGGCTGCAGAATTATCCTCAGTTGTCCCTTCTGTGACCTGCTGTACATTCTCAATGTATAAGTACATGTTGTGTTGTTTCACAGGGATGCTGTAACTAATTACCACAAACTTGGTGACTTGTAACAAACTATCCCCTCTAGTTCTGGAGGTCAAAGTCCAAACTCCAGAATCAGTATCCTTGAGCAAAATGAAGGTGCTGGCAAGGCCATGGTCCCTCCAGAGGCCTTGGGGACGAATCTGTTCCTTGTCTTTTCCGGTTTCTAGTGGTGGCTGGCATCCCTTGGTTATTGGCCACATCACCTCAATCATCAAAGCCAGCACCTTCAAACCTCTCTCTGCCTCACTTCCCAGTGCCTTCTTCTCTGTGTGTCTCTGTATGACATTTCCTTCTGCCTCCCTCTTATAAGGTCACTTGTGATTATATTTAGGGGCCCCCTGAGTAATGCAGAATTATCTTACCTTAACCTTACCAGCAAAGACTCTTTTTCCTATAACACAACGTTTAAGGGTTCTAGGGACCAGAACTTGATGTCATTGGGCGGCCATCACTCAGACTGCTGTACAAGTCTATCATCTAAATTCTGAAAGTTCTCAGCCATAATAACTTTGAATAGTCCTTTTTCCTAATTCTTTTTATTCCCTAGTCCTGGGTCTCCTACTAAAAGCAAATTGGGCTTCCCATTTAATTTTCCATTTCATTTAACCTTTCTTTCATGTCTTTAACTTTTTCACTTAATGAAATTCACTCTGAGTAATTTCCTCACATCCATCTTCCAGTTTATTAATTCTCTTTTCATATCTGACTAACATGCTGGTCAAGGCATCATCTGAGAATTTTGGGGCAATTTTTATTTTTCTGTAGGAAGTCTATTGTTATTTTTAAAACCTGCCATGTTATTCTCCTTAGACTCTCATACTCTATTTTTAGTGGCTTCTTCTATACTTTACTCATTTCAGATACACTGTGTGGTCTTTCAGGCAGTGTTTTTACCTGAAGTTCTTAGAAGGAGCATCTAGCTCTTCAGTCTATTCTCATCTCTTCCTCGTGCATTCGTAAGTTGAGACTGAAAGCCCGTCCTCGTTAGGGCCCATCTACGGGAATTTCTTGTCATCTGGGTTGATGGTACGTCTTTCTCTGGAACTCTTCTATCTGCTTCCTCTGGGTTCCTCATGTTTGAGTCCCTTCTCAACTTGGGGATTCTGGCAAGTATAAACCTGAACCCCAAACCTGTGTGAGAGTGAGTTCTTCATATTAATCTTCAGGGGATTATTATTATTTTTTAAACAGAACCTTGACCAAGCAACACAAGCTCTGTTGCTGTCTACCTGGGAGCACGGGTAGTTTCTCTCCACCCACGCTTTTGGGGGGTGGGGTGCCTTAGCCCTCCCTGAGTCCTAGTTTCAAGGGGAGATTCTCATTTCTCATTGCCCATCCCCCCTGTGTCCCAGCTGTCAACTTCTGTACCTTTTTAGGCACTAAAAACTCTAGCTTGTTTGTCACTAAGATGCCTGTTCACTTGTTCTTTGATTCACTCCCTTGAAACACTTTTACTTTCTTGGGGCCGCACCTGTGCTTTTAAAATAATGTTTGCTATATTTTGTCAAGCGTTTCTCAGTGTTTGTGTGGGAGAACTCCCTCCTTAATTGCTACCTCCCATGGGGGGAAAGGCTACCCCCGTGCTAGTCTTTCTGATAGTTCCTAGACCACATCACGATCTTCCTTGAATAAAGTCTGCATTTAAAAAGTTCCCTCTGCCTGAACATTTTCCATGGCTGGTTCTTCTGCATCCTTCTTGGCTTAAATATCATCTCTTCTGTGAGGCCCTTGCTGACTTCATTTCCACGGAATGGCTTCATTACTCTCTGTCACACTCTCTTCACTTCCTTCATGGAATTGATCGTGACCTATAATTGCCTTGATTATTGATCTGTGTACTTGTTCATGGCGGCCATGCCTCCTAGAACAGAAGATGGAGGAAACTTACCTGGCTCATTCCGCTCTGTATCTCCAACATCTACAATAGTGCTGGGAGCAGACTGAGTCAATTTCCAATAAGTATCTACTGGAGGAACAAAGGAATGTACCAAAGCTACTGGCTCTCAAGAGACTACATTCATGCCCAGGACACACTTGCAATAAGACCATGATGTTCTAGAGGGCGAGGAAAGATACATTCCTATGACCCATGGGCTTAAACTTTTTCCTTGTTCTTATGCACAAATTCTAATACTCAGAATCTAGGCCCCAGCAAAAGTAGAAAGTCTAGGAGTTTGCACAGAACTTTTAATTATAATCAAATCACTGGATTTCTCACCTTGATAGGTCCTTACTAGGGGTCACTCACCTTGTGCAAGCCCTGGCCTCAAGGTACCTGTGGAACCGGGTACCTGCCTGCATTAACTAAAGTTCAGGAAATGCATCCGCCAGCTTACCCTGGAGGCGATAAGTTGAGCTGACAGGTGTGTGAGTGAATTAAAGTAGCACGTGGAGTCCACACAAAGCGCCGCATAATGGGATCTTTAAAAAGCAAATTAGTTTTCTAATTTTGAAAACAATATATTCACTTTCCAGGAGCTCGAACACTAGAAAAAAGAAGCCACTCATAGTTTAAGACCTGCCATAAGCCTCAGTAATCATGCTAGTGCATATTTGTTTGGTTTTTAAATGCATGTTTGGGGTTGGGTTTTGTTTTTTTTTTGACCGTCATTTATTGAGCCCTTACTATACGCATGATCTCAGTTTATACAACACTCTGAACAAGGTATGATTAATTATTTTCATTTTAAAATGGGGCCACAAGGACAGAGAGAAGCCAAATAATTGGCTCAAGGTCTCAGAGAGGCGACGTGCAAGTGAAGACCCCGGGTCCGTCGGATTCTAGACCCCGTTCAAGCCTCTTCTTACAATGCTGATAATATTAAAATATTGCTTTGACCCGCCTTCCTTTTCTATGGATCTATGATCTCATTTAACTTTGGATCCCCTATTTTTTCCCCCCACTTAACATCAGAAGCTACTTTTGCCAGCTGTTGGATAGTCTTTATAAACTCCTCTTTTACCGACTTAGGATATCTGATTGCTGTTTCCTCACTCAGCAAGGGCACACTGACCACTTCGGGGAGGGAGTTAGCTTGACCTTGTGAAATCAAACACTTGCATACGTTGTGACCCAGCAATTCATCTCCTAAGAGCATGTCCAAGAGAAAATCACAGAGGTGTCCCAGCGGCTGTAGACGGGGTCCTTCCCGGGGGCATGGTTCAAAATGCAGAAGCCACAAAGGAGCACCCACGGAGAGGGTGAAGGCTGCTAACTTTCATTGAGTGAACAAAGCCAGCCTCGGAAGCCTCTGTTTTGATAAAGCGCAAAAGCTAGCAAATCTATTGCTTTGATACTTGCACACGACTAGCAAAACGATATAAGAAAGGCAAGAGTGAAAAACATAAAATCTGACTGCATTCCACTCAGAGTTCAATGCATTAACTCATTTGATAAATACTCACTGAGCACTTACTCAGTCCTAGCTCCCCTGTTTGCTCTTCACACAAAGAAACTTATTTACCCCTCACTTCAACTCTATAAGCTTATTCACTGATATTAGCTGCCTTTTGCAGATGAGGAAACCAGGACCCTAAGAGGGCAGGTGGGATGGATGAATTTTATGTGTCCTCTTGACTGGCCCATGGGGTGCCCAGATATTTAGTCAAACACTTTTTGTGTGTGTTTCTGTGAGGTTGTTTTTGGATGACACTAATATTTAAAGCAGTAAACTGAATAAAGCAGATTGCCCTCCCCATGTGGGTGGGCCTCGTCTAATCAGCTGAAGGTCCAAATAGAGCCAAGAAGTTGACTCTCCCCCTGAATAAGAGAGAATTCTTCCTGCCTTCCTTCAGAGAGAACCGTCTTCCCAGTGACGGGGTTCCAGTTTGTCAAACTCACTCTGCAGATCCTGGGACTTCTTGTCAATCTCCATAGTCATCAAAGGAAGCAATTCCTTATAATAAATTGCGCTCTCTCTCTCCCCCTTCTCTCTCTCTCTCTCTCTCTATATATATATGTATACGTATATATATGTATATATCTATGTGTGTGTATATATATACACACACTCCCATGGGCCTAACACACACACATGCATGCACGTATATATGTATGTTTACGTGTGAGTATATCTGTATCTGTATCTGTATCTATCTGTCTATCTATCTTACTGGTTATGTTTCTCTGGAGAACCCTAACTGGTAGAGCAAGTTATGCCCAAATGCCGCACAGCTAGGAAGTGGTGAAGCAGGTCTCTTGGGCTCTGTGGCCAGAATGCTTATCCATTTGAGCCCACTGCCTCTCCAACACAACACAAAACTGCTCTCATAAGACTCCTAAGCTTCAGAAAAGGATTTGTAAGTGTCAAAACTGTATAATCTAAATGGACAAGCTCTCCTGAAAACCTATTTGATTCTTAGTTCAGATGCTTCATAAATCATACACTTTCTTTTCGGCTGGGCATACAACCAATTTCTAATATCACATTTGGATTCTACCAGGCTCATTTCCAATACAAAGTATCCTATATTCCTCACCAGCTCCTATCAGAGCAAAAGGAGAAGAATCTGCATTTCAAATCATTGTATTTGTTGTTATGACAACACACACAGCCTGGATCTGTCCTGAGCAGCGATATGCAAAGCCCGAGTTTGCCAGGCATTTCTTATATGTGACTTGGGAGTTCTCTGCAAGAGGTACGTCTCCGTGCGTGCACTGCCACCGCCAACTCCCGCCACCCCCCACCCCCACCCCGCATGCACATAAAGATGAAAATGTTTCTTAGCTGCTGTAACACAATGCAAAAAGTGTAAAGAATGCACAAAAGCATATAATAAGACAAGGCCTTCCAGCAGGGAGGCTGGGCACATGCTCTTTCTGGCACTCATCTTTACAATAATGTGACAAAATGTCAGGCACTGGAAAGCACAGTGAAACTTGGGGCCTTCTATAAAGATTTACCAAGTGTCCTTCAAGTCATCTTTCCTTATGCTTTTACACACATACATGCCAGTGACAATATGTTTTCATTTGCATTTATGTGTTTTTTTATTCCCAAATTTGGTTTTTGTCATCAGTCACTATGACGTTTTTTAAGAATTTTCAATAGCTTATTCCTTTAACGGTTAAGCAATCATCTTATGCATAGAGTCCATTGTTTTTCTCCTATTTATAGACATTTAAAGTGTTTCTAAGTTTTTGTTTTCTCTCCCAGAGTAAACAATACTGCAATGAACATCTTCACAGATGTTTATTTAGGTGTGTGTGGGAGGGCGGGGGGGGGTGGAATTCCTTCTGGTCTATGACTCAGATGGAATTACTAACCCATGGTGAATGCACTTTTTCAATTTAACTAGATATTAACTAGATACTGTAAAAATGCTCAGCAAGGAGGTTGTGCCAATGCACTGTGTCCAAGTTTGCATTTTCCCATCCCTCATCAAAGCTTGATATTACCTGATTTTAAGCTCTCCTCAATGGGGGGGGGCTGTGAAATGGTATCTTTTTGCTAGTTGCAGCTCCCACACTACTAGTGAGACCCCGTGTGTGTACTGGCCCACCCAGTCCACATTCTTTTTCTGTTCTGTTTCTTCTGCTCTTGTTTATCTTTTTCTTACAGACGAGTTGAAAATTCTTTATATCTTCCAGATACCTATTCAGTTACATATTGCAAATATTTACTTCCTGTATATAGTTTGCCTTTCCACTTTGTTCACAAAAGTCTTGTCATTAAAATAAACAAAATTTACTGTTTCATTTGCTGACTTTTTTGGTGAGGAGAAAAAAAGGGTCTTTCCTAAGAACCCTGTCCCTAGCCTGAAGACTTAAAGATATTTTGTTTCATTTTTAAAAAAGTAAATGTAAAGGTTTTTGTGGGTTTTTTTCCCCCCATCAAAGTTTTTGATCCACCTGGGTTTTATTTCTGTGCATGGCGTGAGGTAGGGATATATTTTCTTTCTTTTTCTTTTTCCACTTACATGGAAAGTTCATTGCCTTAGGATCATTTGTAAAAGTGTTTAATGGTTCATACTTTCCCAACTAGTTTGCAATGCCAACTCTAGTGTGTATTTTATATATTTATAATATTTATAAAGTTATATATATATGTGTGTGTGTCTATCTGTGAGGCCTTTATTCTCCTGCATCAACCTATTAACCTAGTTTTGTATTACTGTTGCATCATTTTTACTATGATAGCATTAGTCTAGGTAACTGGTAGAGGAGAGGCTTCCCTTTTGTTTTTTTTTGTGTGTGTGTGTGGCTACTCTTAGATGTTTACTCTTTTGTGAGAGTTTTAAAATCTGTTTGTCCAGTTTTGTTCCAAGAAAATATCCTGTTAGGACCTGGACTAAACTATAATGTGTTTATGAATTATTTTGGGGGTAGTTAATAATTTAGGATATTTATATGTTGAGTCTCTTCATCAAACAATATGTATGGTATATATCTCCATTTATTTGTGTCCTTATGCCCTTAGTAACATATATAAATTTGTCTATGAAGTTCTTGTAATGCTTCTATTAGATTTATTCATAGTTAGATCAGGTCATACGCTTGCTATGAGAACTAAATATGGTAGAAAATGTAAATACTTAGAACAGTGCTAAGAACTCAATTAGTATTAGCAACTACTATTATCTCATACATTTGTTGCTATTGTAAACAGGCTATTTTTTTTCTGTTATATTTTCTAACATTTTATGATTTATAGAAAAGCAACTGATTTTTTAAAATGTAGACCTTATAGCCAACAAACTTTCAGAATTCTCTTTTTTGTACTAAAATTTTATGTGTTGATCTTAGGTTTTCTACATAGACAGTTTAACTTCTGCAAATAATGAAAACATCGTGTTTGCCTTTCTGATTCTTATGCCGGTGTTTCTTCCTTTTCTTGCTGTACTGTGCGGGTGAAGAACTCAAATGTAATGCTGAATAATAAATGTGGAAGTGGGCCTCCTTGCCCTGGTCTGAGTTTTACTGGAAGTGCGTCTACAATTCACCATCAAATGTAAGATTTATTTTCAAGTTTTGGCAGTTAATTTATCAGGTTAAGAAAATTTTCATCTATTTTCAGTTTGGTAAGAGGTTTTCTATCTGTTCTTAAGTCATGAGTAAATGTTGAAATGTATTGATCACTGATGCCACATCTGAATCAATCACGTTGCCCTTTTTCCCTTAATCAGTTAATGTGTTGAGTTACATTGATAGAGTTTAAAACATTCTTGCATTCCTAGGCTAAAGCTCATTAGTCGCAATGTATTTATTTTAATAATCTTTTGGATTCAATTTGCTGATATCTTATTTGGGATTTTTTTTCATCTGTGACCCACAAGTGAGATTGGTCTGCGACTATATGTTCTTATACTAGGTGCTTCATAAAATCGGTCTTCTTTACTCTTTTGTGTTTCATCTAAACAGTTTAAGGAAGAGATTCTCTACTTTTTCAAGCTTTGGTAAAACTCACCTTTAACTTCTCTGGGCTCAAGTGATCTTCTCTTCTTCGCTGAGTCAAAAACAATTTTCAGGTGTCCAGGTCTCACCAAATGCTCCCACCCCTGTGAAGCCCTGTTGGGTCCATCCCCACCCACCCTCGCGCCCTCTCGCCTGCTTTGGAAACCCATTGCCCTCACTCTCGCTGGGACAGCCCCAGCCCAGTCTGTGTGCTCCATGCTAGCAGTGTTTATGCTTCACGGTTTGGGTGGGATTCCACCCTCTCAAAGTGCCCCCCACAGGCCTTTCTCTTAAATGCCCGGCATACATTTGTCGAATGAATGTCTACATGACATTATTGCTCTTGCATATCACGTCTCATACACACACACACACCAGGCAGATATCATGAGAAAAACGCTTTCACTTTTCGCCCGTTTCTGAGGCCAGTTCTTGTGATCTGGCCACACCTGGCAGGGACTTGCAGGAGATGCCATTACTTAGGCACCAGCATGGTGGGCAGCGCAGCAGGGATGGGGCCTGGGGGAGTGCACGCGGGCAGCGACGGTTATTGAGGATTAATGGGCCGAATAAAGCTTCTGCACTACATGTTTATCCCAGAGGTTTATTACTCTGTACACAAGTAATTACGGCTCCTGCCGCAGTCGACGGCGAGGCTTGGAGACAGTAACCCATCCCTCCCTTTCCATCCCAGCTCAGTGTGAGGCGGGGAGTGTGCTCCAGCTGCGGAGCTGGAGGAGCTGGGTTGCAGTCCCAGCCCTCCGTCTGATCCTGTGTCCCTGGGCTACGCCATCTACACTCTGCACAGGTTGTGACAGAAAGCGCCTGCCGAGGGATTCCTATTTCACTGGGGGGACCGGACCAGGTGGTTTCTAAGTGTCCATCGAGCCCTGTGGCCTTGTGATTTATGAGAGCTTCAAATGCAAGGACAACACCACCAAGGGCTGGCTGGACAAGCTTTCAGCTCACTGGCGATACGGCTTGGCCACGTTATTTTTACATTACTTTTAAAGATGCTGATAGCTCTTCCTTTGTGATTCTCTCAAGACAAACATCACCTCAGTTGCCATTAAAGACAGACATGTGAGCAAAAGGAGCTCCCTAAACTTTTTGTCTCTGTCCCAGGTGCCCCAAGGATGGTAGCAGGCATGGCCCAGAACATCTGGAAGCCACTGGAGCTTACCAGAGGCCTGGGTTGGGGGATTATGACGTATTTGGGGAGGGATGAGGGTATCATCTCCTAAATGGATGAAATGACTGTGAAATCACTCATTCTTCTTCTTCTTTTTTTAATTCAACGAGTATTTACTGATATCTTGACGCATAAGTCCGCTGAGTCCTGTGAGAAATGACGAGAAGGACGCCACTTGGCTGCCGTCTTTGAGGAGCTCACAGCCTCGGTCGGGGACTGGAGAGATGCCTTTCTAAAGGGCCATGACAAAGCCAGAGGGGGAGGGGGTAACGGGCAGCTAGAGCCTCAGGGAAGCCTTCCTGGAGGAGGTGACATGGAACAGGGCGGCACAGGTTGGGTTTATGATTGTAGAGCAGAGGGTGGGGGAGGGGGGATCAGTAGTGACTGGTGAGGGCACATCATGTGCCACCATTCTGAGGTGGGAAAAGGAGGGGCAACAGGTCCCTGCCATTAGAAGCACCAATGTGTCCTGTTATTACTCAGGACAGAGGGCTTTGCGATGGTCATGTGACTGGCCTCGATGCACCCCACCGCTGGCTCATAAGCCCACCTCGAGGCCCAGGGTCGCTTCTGATGGGTGGTCCCCTGCGTGCCGTGGAGAGTCCTGAAGGACTATGTGCCCTTTCATTATCTTCACCGATGACCATGAAGCTGTTTGGGCTTCCTACCACTAAGCTCACTTTTCCATGATAAAATACTATTTAAAAAACATATTGATAAGCAGTACATGGGTTACTTGAGGTGGGGGGGGCAGGTAGCATTAACAAGTTACCTCCTACCAAAAAATCCTGAACCGGGGGCAGCAAATGCCCTGGGTGAGCCTCTGTGGTGGTGGTGGCAGCCCAAGACCTCCAGAGCAATGAAACTCCTGGGCAACCTGGCTGCAAACGTATGAGGACCTGGGGGCCTATAAGGGGGCAGGAGAGGGAGGGAACCCACAGGGGTCTGCACCCTGCAGAGTGGTCGCCTGGCCGCCTGAGGGCGCCTCCTCTCCCTCCCATCACTTCTCCATGGGGAAGTGCCATCAAAATGCCAGTGCCTATCCTTAGAGAAGATGAAAAGTAGTCATCTAAGAGAATTCTAAGGCAGTCTTGATTACATTTTCTATTTGGGGAAAATGAGCTCATCTCATGCCAAGATGTGAGATCAAAGCCCTTTATTTAATAGTCACGCTAATGCTACCTGGGCATCGAGCGACTTTGCCTCCAGTCTGCTCTTTGCCGCGTCCCAAGTCCTTTAAAAGAGATGACGGGAAACATTTCTCTAGTGCTTGCTCTGCATCGGGCATGGTGTAAAGTCCTTTATGTATCATCCCGTTTAAGGCTCGTAACCACCCCATGTGATACTGTTATTACACCCGTTTTACAGATGAGGAAATCGAGGCATCTTGCCTAAGGTCACACAATAGGAAGTGGAAAAGGCAGGGATACAATCTGAGAAGTTTAGATCTACTCCCTGCTTTTAAACACTACACTAACTTCCTTCCTAGGAAGAGTATAAAAAATAATGACTGTCCAGGAACCAAGCTGTATCAGTTAACTATTGCTACATAACAAGCCACCCCAATGCTCAGCAACATAAAAGCACAACTATTTATTACTAATTCATGTATTTGTAGGTAGGCGAGTTGTCAGCTGGTGTAAGCCAGGTTTGGTTGATCCTGGCTAGGCTCATTCATGCAGCTATGGGTCACCTGAACTTTGTTTTGGCTGGAAATGGGTCGGCCACCTTAGCAGGGGAGACTTAGCTGTCTGTGCAAGAGAGCAAGAAGAAACATGAGGGCTCTGGGTGCCTAGTCTCAGAGCCAGCACTGTTACTTTGGCCTTAACCCATTTGTCAGAGTGAGTCACATGATATTATGGAGTCAATGCCACTGTATTTGGAAGGCAATTAGGGTTGGATGAGATCATGAGGGTGGGGCCCCCGTGATGGGATTAGTGCCCTTGTGAGAAGAGGACGAGGTCAGAGCTCCCTCCACCCTGTGTGGAAGCAATGAAAAAGGCAACCATCTACAAATGCAGGAGAGGTCTCACTGAGACCCGGCCACGCCGGCGGCCTGATCTGAGGCTGCCAGACTCAAGGACTGTGACAAAGAAATGTCTGTTGTTGAAGCCCCTCCAGCCTATGGCAACCCAGCTGACCAAGACATGCAGGCAGGGAAGTTAGACTCCACCTTTCTAGGGGAGTCCCTCCCCTAGAGTCACAGGATCAAGGGTATGAATACAGGGAGGAATTGAGTGGGGCCATTAACGAAATCAAACCTTTCAGAGGACCGTGGACCCTGGGCTCTCTCTAGAAAAAGGAGAGAGGTCAGCCTTCCAGTCCAACATCACTAATCACTGAAGGAGAGTGTGTAGGAACAGAGATGGAGAGACAGACTTTCTATATATCTTCCTCTACTTTTCAGGTGTCAATCTTGTTCTAAGTGGGGGGGGAAAAAAAAAAAGACTCATAGAGCAGAGAAAATGGAACCTGTCTGGAAAGACAGCGGACGTCAGCAGGAAGGTATCCAGGTGGCAGCATTTTTTGAGTCTTACTGCTAGAAACAGATCCGGGCCAGGAGGCTTTCACCGAGGGGCGCGTTGCCCCACATTTATCACGGATGTTTAGGGCCGACCCAGGGCTCTTCCGCATTGATCATGATGTGTCGAAGGGGTGAGATAAGGACAGTGCTGGCCCGTTTCTCCATTTATGATTATATTCCAGAAACTTGAGTCCACTGCCATAGAAACCATCCCCAGCTATTTCAGGTTGGCAGAGCCAGGCTAATTATCTGCAATTTCATCTGTCAAATCGTTTGGAAATTTATCCCATGTTAAAAGAGTGAGTCTGACGGGAGGGCCTCTCCAAAGCGCTGGAACTTTCACAAGTTTGAAAAGGGGTTAGACATTGGTTTGGGTAAAGGATAGTTCACCCTCCCCCTCCTCTTCTTCTTCTTCTTCTTCTTTTTTTTAAGGCCGTATGTCTGAGAGCTATTGGGTCATGGTCTGTGTCTGGCAGGGACTTGGCTCCTCCCTGTCAGAGCCGTAGCTGGAGGCACAGCAGTTCCTCCGGGGTGGCCAAAGTAGAGAAGCTGTGCGCGCACTGCGTGAATTTCCCTGGAGCCAGAAACACACCTTTGCCAAGGACCCATGTCGTGCACCCCAGCGGAAGGCGCAAGTCTTACAAAGGCACGTCCTGGCGGCTCCACTCCGATTGTCAGTGCCCAGTCCTCTTTAGCGCCCCCTGCTGTTCAGGTGGTTAGATAGCTTATACATCCCTCTTCTAGCTCTGGGATATTCTTGCTGCCCCTCAAATCCCCTCTCCATCTTTGCCTGGGAGGCTGATGTTTCTGGGTCAAGGGTATCCTTGCCTTCCAGCTTCCTACTGGGCTTGGCCGTGGGAGTCAGCAAGGAGCTGGCAGGAGGCCGAAAGGTGAGAGGAAAGGAGTTGGGGTAAGTTAGTCCCCTGATGCCTTGGCAAAAGCAGGGCAGCAGCTGCCTTCCTCCAGCAGTCCCAGCAGGACCCACTCCCCCCACCCCTCCCTCGCGCCTACAGGTGTTAAGAGCCCCCACCCCCGAGGCCCGGAGAGCTTTACCGGCTCTTGCTGTTCTCTTTAAACCCACCCACACCTTTGTAACTAGATGCTAAATTAAACCGTCCTCAGTTACCCCATTCGATTGTGCACCTGTCTCCGGCCAGGACCCTGACTAGTCCAACTGGTTTAAAAAAAAGGTGGTGGTCGCAGAGAATGCGATCGTGCGGCTAATACGTTAATGAAATAACAGTATCCACACAGACTTGTCCTTCCCTCTGCAGAGGTAAGTAGACGCATCTAAAACAGAAGAACTTCCCTCCCTCCCCTCCCCATCCCTCCCTCCCTCCCTCCGGGCCTCCATCTCCTTCTCTCCTTCTTCCCCTCTCTCCCTTCCCCCATCCATCACCCTTCAGCCCTAGTGAATTCACCCCCGTTCTGGACCAGGCCCTGGGCGAGGCTCTGGGGAGACAGAGATGAGCTAGACAGCCTGTGACACCCAAGAGCTCACGGCCTAGAACTTGTCCCCTCCTGGAAGCAAACAGTAGACTGAGCCAAGGAGAGGGTCAGGCCCGCAGGCCTGGGTCCTGTGCCTGTTCGGTCCCTCACCAGCTGGCGACCTTGATCACATTAGTCAAACTGACCTGCTGCTGTCCTCATATCTATAAAATAGGAACCCTTTCTGTCTACTTCGTGGGGTTCTTAGGCGCTTCCAACGAGATCACAGAGGTAAAGCGCCCAACGCGAGGCCCAGCAAAGAGTAGGTATTGATACGCAGTGGCATTTCTTTCTTTTTTTTTTCAGAGGGGCTAATACAAATGACCTTCCACCCTTTCCCCAGGGGCTTACAAGGAGTGCGTAGGGTAAGCTATGTAAGGCTCCAGACACAAAAGTAGGAAAAGTGTCAACCACACGGCAGCATCTATTACTGTAAAATATTGGCGGCGATGTCAACAAGCTCTTCGCTTGTTCCCTTGAACCACTGGACAGGCGGCCTCCCCACCTTGCCTCATCCCGGGCCTCCTCATTATTTATTTACCGAGCGCCCTGAAACAGCCTGGTCGGGGGAATATTGGAAATCAATCTGTCTGCTGAAATGGTAGGGTGGTGAGAGGGTCCCCGGGTCCCGGGCCATTATTATTGCAAACCTGGACATAAGAGCATGTGCCATTCTTAACCCCCACCAGCTCTCCCACCTTGCGAGTCTACCAAAGAGACAGGAGAACAGTATCACGGACACTGATGGGCTCACCAAGCACGCCCCTGTCCTGCAGCGGTGGGCATCCCCACCCCGAGAAGTGAGGTTTTCGTCCATCCTGCCTGTCTGGTGGCAGGAGGACATCAAGAGCCTGAAGTGGCTGCGTGGTGTCAGATAAATAAATGCCACTCAGGACGGCCGCCTTTGGTCATCAGATCCTGCCGGCAGAGCTCTAAGTCTCCCGGGACCATTAAAATTAGTTGAAAGGGCTTCCCAGCTGTTTTTTCCCAACCTCTCCTCCACAGGAGGAGTTTACATGACTTTTATAAGCAGGAATTTTGCTGGTTCAGGTGCTGAAGGACAGCAGTGGTGTCCTGGGGACCTTCTGCGCCAGCATCTGTCAATGCTGGATCTCAGAGTGCATCATAATGAAAATGACAAGGCAGCTTCTACCATTCGCCGCCCTCTCCTCTGGGCCAGGTACGTAAGTGCTCTACGGGTATAACCTCAGGGGTTTCAGGTCCGTGGAAAGGGCCAACAGGAGCGCCCACCAAAGGGTTCGTTGGGTGGTGGAGCGCCCACCAAAGGGTTCGTTAGGGAAGTTTGAGAAAGTGTCTGTTCGGGGCTCTGACAAGTCCTGTGGCCTGCACTGAAGGCTGGCCGTTCGAGGAAGGTTGGCCCTAATGAATGCCTGCAAGAAGAGAGGCCAGAGTTGCTGTGAGAGGCCGTTAAAGAAAACAATGCTGGTGTTTGGACTCATTATTCAGCAGCGGAAACGAGCCTGAGGGGCCACAGAACACTCTCTTCTCCCTGCACTCGACCCTGTGTGGGTGGCCCGCTGCACGCGCAGAAACATGGCCCTAGAGGAGAAGGAAGGCCAAGAGCAGACAGTACCCGCCCTCCTTGCTGGGAAGGTCACGCACTTACTCTGTAGATGAGGGTGGCGCCACCCCGACACTCGTTAGAAACACCTGGGGAATTCCAAAAGGAGACAGGATTCTGATTTCATTGGGCTAGGCCGGAGGTTCCCAGGAGGGCAATTCTGTCCCCCAGGTGACATTTGTTGATGTCTGGAGACATTCTTGATTGTTGCGACTGGCAAAGGGGGCCTGCTCTGGGCTGCTAAACCTCCTACAGTGCACAGGAAGGCTCCCACGATAGGCTTACTGGTCCCAACTATCAGTGGGGCCCTGGTTCGGAAACCAGTGGCTAGAGTGAAGCTCTGTGAGGCTAGAGGCCCCGCCATCCTGGTGGGTGCTGTGTCCCCAGCATCCTGCATGGGGTCGGACACAGAGTGGGCCGTCACTAAATGCCTGAAGACTGACTAAGCAAATATGAACCGAATCCAGCTCTGTAAGAAATACAAGCGTCACTTCCCATAGTCAAGATACGGCACCCTTTCATCTCTCCTTATTATTGTTGTCACGGTGACTAGAAAAGATGACAGTCACTCCCGGATACATCATATACGCACATTTCTATGTTTTGCATGGCCTCACCTTCTCGCTTTTTGTCAAAGGAAGAATGTTTTTCCTCTCTGTGGTTTGTCTCCTCTGCTAAACATCCTAGCATGCGCAGGGCAGCAGTCCCCAGGACAAAGAATGACCCAGCCCCAAACGCCAACAGTGCTGATAGAGAGGCCCTGGCTTGAATCAAAACGGCAGGTCATCCCCATGCGCCTGGGACCTAACCCGCAGCACTGGAGGTAGTGGTGGCTCTCCCCATGAGGAAGGTCACCTGTCAGCCTCTAGTGGACTTTAAGTTTTGAAAACTTTTTTTCTGGCCCGCCGATGACTCACTGCAGGCTCAGTGTTAAGTCAGCTGCACGGGCACTGTCACTACCACCAGTGACCTGTCCCCATACTGAAAATAGAGTTGGAGGCAGCGAGGTCAATGGAAACTGCAGTGGGTAGAGGCTGGTGGCATCTCTGTTTCTTACATTTCCTGACTGCCATTGCAGCCATGGAGAGAGCACTTCTTTGAACCAAAGGTGAGTGGACTGATGGGTTGTCATGACACCTGGTCTCTCCGCTGACCCGGTGGTCTCGGGCCTGCCCGCTCCGGGTGCTCCAAGGCTCTTTCGCGTTTGTCATCTCCGAAGCAGACAGAAGCCTGCAGAGTGGCTACCTGCTGGGTGGGAATCTAACTCCTGGTTAAGAAGACCTTTATGGTGGGTTAATGATTCCCGCCCCCATGCTATTGTCAGATGTCTGTGTTATACTGGGCATGGAACGTCACCCACTGAAACGCAGCAACAAAATGCTCTCGCTCCTATTAGCTTCCGCTCAGAAATAACGAGAAAGGGAGCGTGGGTACGGTGGCGGCCTTTCTTCCACTGTTATGCAGGACGGTATTTCTTTTCCAACATAAAAAACACCCCGTCAAGGTCTGGCTGATAGGGAAGGTCTGACCCTAACCCCATCCCACTCGCAGCTCAGCGGACTCGCGACACCCCGGGGGCGTGTGCTCTGCCAATGAAAGTGCACGTGGCCGAGGCCGTTTCCTTGCTCCTCAGGCCTTTCTGTTCGTTGTTTTACGCCGCGGGTCCAACGGCTGCGATGCTTGCCCCCACTCACTGAGCACCCGCTGTGCCTTTACCTGGGCCCTCGCATTTACCTGGTTTCGCGTGCTCACGTGATTTGCCCAAGTTTGCACGGCCGGGACGTGGGGCTGAGTGCCGCTCCTAGCGCTCCGACTGCATTTCCGATTACAGGAATGTGTTCTTTCTGGGTGCGCTGCACGTGCTGCACAGTGACCATCAGGTTCCAAACGTTCACTCTTGATGGCGATCAAGATGGTACAACTTCCCCGAGAAACACAGAGCCGTGCTGTGCTCTCATTCACAGTACTGGGGCGCTGGGCCTCGGCGCACTCCTCTTTCCTTTTTATTTTTACATGTTTTCAGCTTCCTTGAGATATAATTGACCTACAGTATTATGTGAGTTTGAGGTGTGCGACATATTGATTTGATACCCGTGTATCGCAAACTGATTACTTCTTTTCTATTGTTTGCATCACTCTTACCTGTGTGTCAACTAAGGACCAAGAGTCATACCTGTCTAGGGTCCCAGCAAGTATCTGCAAGGGGGTCTTGCTTCCAAACCGACTCCAAGGACTGCCTCTGTGTTGAGTCGATCACGGACATATTCAGCTCTGCACGTCATTGCACGAGGCGACCTTATGCCTTATGGTGTGTATGGGACAGAAAGTGCAGGGCAATTAAGTCATCAGTGGGTCTAGTTCTCAGGGTCTCTCAGTGTGCATATCTCCCCACGGGAAGACTGGTGTGATCCCAGTGCTTAAGATACCCAGTTTTCCTATCACTTTACCATAAATATAAGCCACCTGTGTTATCCTGGACTCAGCTGAAAAAGAGACAGCTACTCTGGCGCTGGGGACAGGCTGCCATATTGCACTGACTTACGGAAAGAAGGCCCCCAGCACACCGGGGGTCTTCCTGGGGGATAGCCTTTCGGATTTCCACTTCCTTTGGATCTAACGCCTGGTACTCTTTTGCATGTATGGGCAATGGTATTGTGACTAATAGAAGACAAATTGAAAGTACGGCTGAATTCATAACAATTTTTTCGTTACTATCGATCTGTTCAGTTAACTGACACTGAAGTACAAATGCCTTCTGGTGAAGGTCGGTGAAATTAGGGATCGTCTTGCTCGAAATGGCCGGAGGCTACCAACGCGGAGCTGCCACAGAGGTTCCCACGTTGAGCTCAAAGTCTGTCTGGGCTTCTACCCTCTAAGGCTGACGTCTTCCCGCACTTGGGGAAAGCATAATCTATTGGACTTTAATTCTTTGGAAATTGGCAGTCCCGAAATGATGTATGAGATCACTCCTAGTGACTCAGTTTATTCAATTTACCAGCGTCCCTTCTCCCACTCCCACTCTCGGGACGGATTCAGCTTGTGCCTGCCTGTTTGACACACACAATTTACTTGAAGGTCCTGCGGCATAGGGCGCGTGACATTAGGTGTTTGCTCGTGGGGTTACACGGCACGCCTGGGGCAGTCGGGGTCCCGATCAGGAGTGAGCCCGGTTTTCACTCAGAAGGACCACACTCCCTCATCTTTCTTTACTTCTGAACTCTGATCAACACCAGGGGCTTTGCCAGTGGGCTCAAGGAGACTCCAAATGGGACTTCATTGGCCGAGGTGGGGCTCTATTTAGCGTAATAGATATAAGAAGTAGGTTTGCATTGGTGGAGTTGATGGCATTCAAGATGTGTGGTTTTCCAAAATATTTTCCAGAAGCTCCCCGGCCTTGCTGGAAGTGGGAATGAGAATCTTACAGGCACTTTTCCCTTGCCCCTTTGGGGTGGGGCTTGAGACTTGAGTTCCCAAACCGTCCTGTGTCCAGCAAATGGTTTGGGGGACTCTGTTAGCCTCATGCCCACTGTGAGATAAGCTCTATCTTCCCTCTTCAAAACTGTCTTGCCTGCTTTGGGTGAGGCTTCCATGGGAGGTGTGGTGGGATTTTGTGGAGTTTACACAGCAAATTGTATAATCTGGCGTCTACCTGCTAGTCTGCAAGTGATTCAGGGTTTGGTATGAAATATGCTTTCAGTGCTACCTGGGAGCAGGGCTGCCTGGGAGTAGCGAATTCCCAGCCCCCTCTGCCTACTGGTGGCTGTCTGTGGCTTCCAAAAAGAACCTAGTAGATGAGCGTGTCCACACTGGCTGCTGCGGTCAGTTTAAAAACAGCTGGTTTTGCAAGAATGAGAGGTTTTACTTTATTTTTTTACTTCTATATGAAATCCGTTGAATACACAACCCAGACAGCCACACCCCTAGCAAATGGCATCTTACTTAGGACAGAGGCACAACTTTAATCTTTGAAATAATCCTCAATCCCCTAGGAAGTCTGAAGTCCTCTTTCCACGTGACACATTGCCTGGGACCAGAGAGGGAACATGCCAGGGCACGCGTGCTTCCCAGGGTTCAGGGCTGCAGATGCACCCCTTTCCCTAGAGAAAGAAGACAAACTTCCGTTTGGCCTATGAGGCTGTATCTGACTTCTAGAAAACTACCTCTTACAGTCCTTGTCTATTTTTCTAACCTTCCTTGGTCTGGTCCTTCTTTTGCATGAACTCTAGTTCACCCAGCTATTCACATGGCTGCTTTCTACTAATCCTACAGAACTCGGCCTAAATGTCACCTCCTCAGGGAGGCCTTCCCAGGTTACTCTGCCTACATAGGCTGTTTTTGTGTTAGTTTCTATGTCCATCCTCTGTTTCCATCACAGGATTTTATTTTTTATAATTAGTTATTACTTTGTTTACTCATTGACCACTGACCCTCCCACGAGCCTGTAGTCTCACTCAGGGCAGGAACCTTGTTCATCTGGCTCATGACCCAGGGCCTGGCACACAGTAGGTGCTTAGCACACATTTTGTGAATGAGTAAAATGACCCAGAATAGTGTCCCTTCCACTTGTGACAGAATTAACGATGGACAGCAGGGCGGGGCTCCACCCATGATGTATGCCTTGCTATGAGCACGTTCAACACGGAACTGCCCGAGCGGGAAGGGGTTGCTGGCTGTGGGTGCCTTATTATCTTAGAGCTACTAGGGGACACGTGGTAATGTACAGAGGCACTTTTTTGGTTATCACAACCGGGGAGGCGCTATTGGCATCCAGCAAGTGGCTGGAGACTGGGGATGCTGCTAAGCACCCTACAGTGCCCAGGACAGACCCCGCGACAAAGAGCTGCCTGGCCCAAAATGTCGACAGCACCAAGGTGGGCCTGTCTGAGAGCGATCGTATTTACCAAACCTCAACGACCGTTTCCAAAAACGCGAAGTCCAAGAAAATACACTAAACACCAGTCGTCATTCCTTGGTGACGAGAGAAACATTTTCATTCTGTCGACCTCAGGCTGCTGGTACAGGAATCATCATTCAACACCACCACGACCCTAAGGCGTCATAGAGGTGGCCTGAGTTCACCCATGAGGAGACACAGGAGGCATTTAACAACGCATCTCTGATAGGGGCTTGTCAGCTGCCTTTCCCACAGTAAGGCCGCTCGGATCCACCAAAATGAAAAATCGAAGCTAATACGGTTGCTAAACGAGAGGGACGGTTGTGCGCATTAGCGAGCGATTCTTCTTTTTCCACGAGGGCTCTCTGCCAGGTTCCTTTAAGCGGCTGGCTCCTCTCATGCATCTGAAATCTAATCGGTTTACAAAAGCATTCATTTATGTGAGCATTTCCATTGTGAAAAGCTAACCACAATCTTTCAGGGAAGTGCACTGCCCTGCCTCCCAAAGATAATTCTCCGGTTTCTTGGTTTTCTCTTGAGAATGTGGTCCTTTGGAGAACAAGGTCTGTGTCTCTGGGATGTTCGGCTCTGCTTCTGAGCACCCCAAACCTTTCGGGAGGCCAATAAATATGTATTGATGCTGATGAGGTGAGCAAAACCAGAGGTGTGTTCCCACTTCCTTGTCAGGTTTTCTACAAGGGTTTTTTTTTTTTTTTTTTTAATTAGCATCTCTAAAAGTGCACCAAGAAACTCTTTTCCTTGAACACTCAGCCTCTTGAAGGGACAGGGGTGCCTTTAGGGGTCCGGAGACCACTTCTCCGATTCAGCCCTTGTTAATCTCTGGCCAGGCATTCCACAGGCATAATTCCCCCCCACACACATAATTTTCAGGCTCTAGCTCAGCTGCGGGGGCAGCACTATCCTTGTCCCCTGAAAGCACACTCTCTATTGTGTGACATACTTTTGCAAGATGGGAGCAGATGGGAGAAAGCACACAGTTAATGTCTCAATGTTGCAGTGAAAAACTCAGAAACTGGGAGAGTTTTTATTTGCCTTCTATCCAAGCCCTGCCAGAGCAATCTCTCTCAACGTGGGGTCCCAGGACCATCTTCTGAGAACGTGTTAGATGGGTGTGTGCACTGGCCCCCACCCCAGATTTACTGAATCAGAAGCCCTGAGGGTGGGGCCCAGCCATCTCTGTGTAATAAGCCCCTCCGGGAATCCTGATATCCCTCAAGTCTGAGAGCTGCTGTGCTTGGAGACCCAGGTTTGTCCTTGGGTGCTGAGCTTATCACCCACGGCCTGTCAGAAGCAGTCTGCAATGTTCTATTGAAGATGTGCACGCACTTCATGGCCCCCGAAAGGGGCTTCAGGGACTCAAGGTCCTGGAAGTCCAAGGCTTTTCAGCCTAGTAGGCAGAGAGGAGGACGCGCGGATGCAAAGAGGCAAGGGCTCCACCGCCCTGAGGGACAGTAACCCTCTCCACAGCCACCTCTGCGTTCTCAAGGTGCTGCCACCCCTCCGACAGGATGGCCAAGTCCCTCCCTCTCGTGGACTGTGGTAGCCTTGGTCGTCCATGGCAGGGGGGCTAGGGGGCTTGGGAAGGAGAACCGAGTCTAGGCTGAGGGTCCCCAGTGCTCAGGAGCCGAGCGGTTGGCTGTGGGTTTGTCCACGCTCACTGAACAACAGCTTAGCGGCCCCATCTGCTTCCCCGCAGGGCCCCAGCCTCCTGAAGGAGGAAAAGTCCTTGTCCCGTCCTTCGGCCCTGCCCAGGGCTGATGTTCCCCACTCTTTTCTCTCCTTCTTCAGTGGCCCGGGGGGTCCCCCTACATCCCCCCACCTCCTCCACTCCCCCACTCCCACTCTCTCTCTAGTCCTGATCCTCTCTAGTTTTGGGGAGGCGGGTGCTCTCTGCAGAACCATTCCATCTAGCATTTTTGGTATTTCTGTCTTTAAGCCCATCATCTGTCTTGGGGACTGATGCAAATTCTCACGCTTGATAGCATGGGCTACAGTTGGGTAAAAAAGACCTTCATGCATGTGTGTGGGTGGGGGGAGGGCTGGGAGGTTTGGAGTGCACCCGAGACACAAAGATTAGTCCTTGGGATGTTATCCCATCGTGCAGGCATTAACTGTTTCACTGAGAGTGACTTTGACCGCTCACCGTCATAGAACACCAAAGTACCAGAGTACAAAAAAAAGTACTACATACCAAAGTGCCATAACAATGATGTGTTTCTGATTTACATGTTTTTAGCTGAACTGGCATCTCAAAGCAGAAAGGCTCAGGTTCTCACACAGGTGTGTGATGTCAGACAAATTTTGTGTAACTGACACAGGGCCATGGTTGGATTTATTCCCTGGGGGCCCCAGGTCAGCTGTGCTTTGGTAAGAAGTACCTTCCCCAGGAGACATGCTGTCTATTGAACAAAGCTGTCCTGAAAGGGCGATTCATAGCCGAGGGCCCATCCCAGCCTGGGAAGCCGTCATAGTCACAGTCGTTCCTTGTTGCTTTCTAAACACCTCCCCCGCTCTGCAGCCACTTTGCGGACGGAGGAGCCACTTCCCACACCTCTGCGAGTCCATTTCAACATTCCTTCTCTGAAGCTGAACAGATTCAGCCATCCAGGTGTCTCCCGTCGCCATGTCTACATTTGAAACACCGGTTCAGGCGCATCCTTTACGGTAAATGTGTTCACAAAAGAAAGCACTTGGATGGAGTTCGAGTTAAGGACTGGAGCACAGAGTGAGAAATTAAAGAAGGAACGATACACTTCGGACCGTTCTGCCACCTGGACCACAGCGACAGCTTTGCCCTCCCAGGCACAAACGACAGAGCCTTTCTCGACAGAGGACACGCTCAGGTGGGGGGCTTCTGGTTGTGCATTTGGAAACGTGTCTCCAGTCGGACTCTTTCCTGGGGCTATGCTGCAGAAACACATCCTGGTATAAGGCACCTGCCACCTCCAGCAGTTGCGCCTGAGCTAATGCAAGTCAGCACTATTTATCCAGCTCCCAGGAAGCCCGGAGCTCCATGTTAGCCACTGTCTGAAGTGTGGGCCAAAGGCAGGTGAAGTGAGGAAAGATCAGGACCAGAAATGGACCCGCTGGGTGCTGTGTGTAGAGGGAATTTAAAAATAAATAAAAGCCAGTAATTCTCTACTTGACCATCCCGCTATCTATCTTCCTTCCTCCCTCCCTTCCTTCCTTCCATCCTTCCTTTCTGCAAAGGGGTTGTGAATTTAATGAGCTGCTTTTGACCCTGTGAAAACCCAGTTCTGACAATTAAAGCCATACCTTCTCTTCTTTCACTTGGCTACGTGGTCCAGGTAAAGGACTCCAGGAGCCACCCAGACAGAAGTAGGATCGAGGGGAGGCCTGGCAGGTAGGACCCATCACAATTAATACCCATCTATGCAAATTACCCAGACCGCCATGCCTGTTTCTGAACTACCAGCAAAACTGGTTTTCAAGGTCCCAAGGGTGGTTATGAGGTCCGGTTCCGAAGTAAATTGTGAGAGTCGCTTCTGTGGTTGGTAAATGGCCTGAGATGCATGACCATCGTTGGGGGGTGCCTAATGGATGGACCATTCATAATCTCTCTACCAAATTATGCTTTTGTACTTCTCGGGAAATAGCTGCTCTCCACAGCTGGTGCTCAAAAGTGACACCCCATCTTTTAGGTAAACTCCGTCAGTAACCAGATCCACGCTGGAGTCACCCCTGCTCTCCAAAGGCAAGGCTGCTTTCCAGAGCCATGGAGAGGTGCAATGTGGTGGCTGAGGGGAAGCCACACCTGTCCGTGTTCCCTGTCTTCCTTCTTTGCACCACACCCTTGTAGCCATCAGCAAACATGCACTGAACGCCCATGTTTGGGGTCTCACACTAGGCACTGATGCACTCTGTATGTGCCTATACGGACGCAGATGAAGCCCGCCGCCCCGGTCCCCCCAGGACCTTCGCAAGCGGCTGAGGCTCAGCAGTGCAGTGGGAATCTGAACTGCGACCGCACTCCGCGCTCTCATTGCCCACCCCTTTCTCCCTTCAGGACTCTCATGCTTCATGTGGCCTGGTTCATTCTGAATGATATCTTGGGATCAGAGGGCCAGGTGCAGTCCAACTCAAGTGTCTCCAGGGAACTGAGAGAAAAGGGGGGACTTAGAAAACACAATGTAAGTGGCATAGGTGGGGGTGCCACTGTAGGGGCAGGAGTCTCCCTGGGACTCCCTCCCAAATCACATGACTGAGTTGGCCACCACTGCCTTTGCATTAAGCCAATGACGGTTCAGCTTTTGATCGTTTTGCATGGAAGCCAAGAACACCCGCGGGAAGTGATACCGACATTGTCCCTGACTCGGCCCAGGTTCTCTAGCTCTGTTGCCCCGAGAGAGGTGACACAGGCGGCCCGGAGCTGGATCACTGCCAGTGTAGCTATGACACTTATCTAGAAAATCTTGCCAGTTTCCAATAGACAAAGGAACGACGATCCATTTCATGGTCCAGGAACATGCCACCTGCTGCACTGTCCCAGCAAGATTTGAACCAGTGACACTGGTGGGCCAACAGGTTCCACGGGGACATATTCGCAACATCGTCTTTTCCCTTTGCGAGTTAAGAGGGTTCCGTAAGAGTCGCGCCCCAAGCAAGCCACACTGAAAGGCCAAACCGTTTCCACGGGCTCTCGCAAGCTTGTTCCCTCTCTACCAACTTTGCACCGTCAAGGCTTGTGTTTAGACGTTTAGGTTTTTAAGTGCAAACAGCTGCAGTGGACTGGCAGACAGCTTTAACAAACAGATGTGTATTTCTGGAGCAACCGCTTTTCCTTTTTATTATTATGTCACCAAATTTGGTTTATTTCCAAGCAATTTACATTTTAAGCTCTCGCTTGTGAACTAGCGATAATAACTGTGGCCTCCAGGTGGGGAAATTTATCTCAGCAAAAAGATCTGCTAAGCAGTACAGAATTTTTAGCTTTTATTATTAGCAACATGCCACAAGAGGGATGGCCACACTTTGCAACCTAACCGGTATGCCAGCCACTTCTGCAGTCTCCTCGGAGGGAATATTTTTGTTTAGAGTTGGTCTAGAAAGTAGTATATTTTTAACGCAGCCATCCTCAGCCAGGACAGGTGGGCTCCTCGGAGGGTATCTGGAAATATCTGAAGACCTTTTCGATTGTTATGTCTGGGGTGGGGGGGAGTGTTATAGGCATCCAGTGATACCAGGGGCGCTGCTAACTCTCCAACGGCACACAGAATGGCCCCCACGACACGGAGTTATTTCGCCCCAACCATCAGTAGTGCTGAGGTTGCAAGGCCTTGCTGTGAGGGGCTGAAGTGTGGCTCCAAAAAGATACGTTAGAGCACGTACCCCCAGCACCTCGGAATGGGACCTTATTTAAAAATGGGATCATTGCAGGTGTAATTAGTTAAGATGCGGTCGTACTGGAGGAGGGCGTGCCCTTAATCTAACATGACTGGTGTCCTTACAAGAAGAGGAGAGCCAAGGTGAAGACAGTCATAGCGGGAGGACACGTAAAGGTGAAGGCAGAGACTGGAGTGAGGTTGCCCCAAGCCAAGGAGGGCCGGGAGCCATGGACGCTGCTAGGGTCAAGGAACGACTTTCCCTAGTGGTTCAGGGGCGCAGGGCCCCGCCGACCCCTTGATTTCAGACTTCTGGCCTTCAGAACTCTGAGAGAATACATTTGTTTTAAGCCACCCAGTTTGTGGGACTTTGTCACAGCAGCCCTGGGAAACTAATCTGCTTCCTTAACACCAGTACAATTTGCCTACGTCTTAGAATGATAATAGTTCTTGTTTTCCTGACAAGCAAGATTTCGCTAGGAAAATACACTTTGTGAATCACTTCCCTATACGTTACTGGGCTCTACCCACAGGCCTCACTATTCCCATTTGAGAGATGAATGGCAATGAGAATAAGGACGTCTCCAGAGCTTCCTGGTGCCAGCCCCCATGCCGCAAGCTTGGTGAACGTTACCTCACGGGACCGGTGCAGTCGCCCTTGGAGACGGCTGCTGAGATCACCCCCATTTTGCAGCAGAGGAGACGGGAGCACAGTGAGGGGGGCGCATTTCTCCCCACAGGTGGTCACGTGGAGGAAGGCTCGCGCTGGCGAGCTCCGAAGCCCGCCCTCTGAGCCACAGGCTCCCTGGCTCTGAAGGGCCAGAGGCTGAGGGGCTCACCGGGCAGCTAGTCGACGCCGATGGCAGGGCCTCATTCATCCAGCCAAGCCCATGACCCTGTTAACAACGCAGTTCTCGTGAAGGCGGCCTGACTATAAGCAATTTCTGAAACTCATTCCACACACACACACACACACGAGTGCAGAGGCAAAATAAGAGTGGGATCATTCTATACTATATCCCTTTCTTTGAGATTCAAAAATGTCATTCATAAAGGCTCTGAGAAGCTGTATACTTACCAAAAAAACAAAACAAACCCAACACAAAACCCTCTTCGCTGTTTCAGGCCAGTGGTTCCCCGTTACCTGACCACTGGAAGTTCTACGCACGACACAATGACAGAGTCCAGAGCAGGGAGCAGCAAACTGTCTTGCTGAGAACCGTGAATATTTGCGGGTTCGCATGCCAAATGCAGTCTCTATCACATGGGTTTGTTTTTCCTTTTCACGACCCTTTAAAAATGTAAAACCCGTTCTTAGCTCGGGGGCCATAAAGATAGAAGCGGCTGGCTGGATATGGCCTGCCAACCCCAAGCTCCCCGGCCCTCCAGAGGCACCGAGTTGAGAAGTATGCATGGAAGACAACTTTTGATGTGTCATCTTTCACTGGGACAGTCCTGAGGGACAATGACTCGCAGACCCCCTGCTGGGCTGCTGCACCCCCCCAGGCCTTAGGACAGCGAGGTGGGGGCTACAGACGCTTAAACAGCGTCTCGACAGTATTCAGATAATTCCCTCTGTCCACCAGGCTGAGGTGGATGCCTGCCAGGGGTAGTTTATAGAGATTCCAGCTCCTTCAGAGTCCCCAGCTGCCAGCCTTACCTGGATAATGAGGGTTTTTATGGGCACGGTACTGGGTTTCCTCTGCAAATGCAAGCAGGGCTCCCTGGAGGGGAAGTGCAGGGCCTTCTGGAGCGGGATGACAGTTCTTGGAGGTCTATATTTAGAGGAGTGGCTCCTTCACGGGAGGAGAAAGGAGTAAGAAGCAGCACGGGCCAGGAGGCCAGACCTGGGGTTCTGGAGCGGGCTCTGCCGGCACTCCGAGGGGGACCTCACGGGGGCGGAGCGCCTTTCTGTGTCAGTGTCTCTGTATGTGAAGCGTCTCCAAGGGATGAAGACAAATAACATACACAGAGTTGACCCTTGAAAAACAAGGGTTTCGACCGCGCCAATCTATTTATAAGCTGATTTTTTTTTCAGTAAATACAGTGGGTCCTCCTATCCCCGACTTTCACATCTGCAGATCCACCCTCAGATTCCCAGCCACGGATTTTCCATTAGTGGTTGGTTGAATCCAAGTATTTCAAGGCCTGGCTGCAGAACCCAAAGTTACAGGCATAGCTCTGGGGAGGGTTAGGGGGTGGAGGGATGGAGCAAAAAGGAAAAAGGACTCATGGACGTGGACAACGACGTGGTGATTGCAGAGGGGAGGGGCGGTGAAAGGAGGATAAATGGTACTGGAAAAATACAATAAAAAGGACTTTTAAAATAAGAAAAAGAAACTTTAAAAAATTATAGGCGGGTTTTTCTGGCCCCCTACTTCCTGGCATCGTTCATTGTTCGAGGGCCAAGTGTATCTGTAAATTAGTGACTGTCGGGTGGTAAAAGAAAAAGAGTAAAGATCTGGAGGTGTGTAGGTCTGGATTTGAATCTTGGGTTTGTCATTTTCTAGCTGGAAGAAGTTGGATAAATGATTTTGGCCTCTTTGAAGCTCGGTTTAGCCATCTGGGAAATGAGGGTAATAATTCTGATCTTAAAGTGTTTCTGGAGGACTTGAGCCGCCCACAGCCAGTGTAACGAGCCTGGAGCAGTGCCCTGTCCCTAGTAGGCGCACATCTTAGACTCCTAGCCACACTGGCAGTGGCAGACAGACTAGAGCCTGTGGCCCCATGATCCCCACCTCCTGGCGTCCAGCCTCTCGTGTGGGCCCCTCGCCTTGGGGGTGGGAGGGACCTGGGCCTTGCTTCCAACTAACAAAACACAGCAAAACTGAGAAATGTCACCACCATGATTATGCTGCACAAGATCGATGTCTGTCACGCCAGAGTCTCCCTCTCGCTGCTGGTTTTGAAGAAGTAAGTTGCCTTTGATGATGGCCACGTGGCAAGGATGGAAGGTGTCCTCAGTATGACAACCAAAAATATCTCCAGCCGCTGCCACGTGTCCCCGAGGAGAGAAATACCCTCCTTCATGACCGCTGTTCCAGAGCCTTCTAAGTTATGAATAATGACGATGACAACACTAAAGACAAGCTTTATCAGGAACTAGGCTCGGTGTCAAGCACCCATCGCACCTTATTTTGTTTAACAGTAACAGTGTTACTAATAGGCATCACTTCTGTCATCGTTCGATAAGACCTGGAGAAGATTCAGAGAATTGAAGCACTTTTCTCCAAGTGGGTAATCGGTGGCCGGGGCTTGGATCCACCTCTGCCTGACTCCAAAGCGGGTGCCGGGGTCGGCCCGATCCAGAGGGGCCAGTCCCTGCCTGGGGGCCAATCTTCCAATGCGTGTCCTTGTCGCAATTTAACAACACACGGTGCTCCTAAGTGCGTGCTCCACCAGACCCGCAGCCTTTAGCCTTCACGTGCTCCGGTCTCCTGTTATGATCTGACTTTAGACCAGTCTTCTCTCTGACCCTGGGTGCACTCCACTAATTTTGCCTTTGGGGCTGTTTCTCTCATTCGAGATCTCAAAATCACATGTCTATAGAGAGCCAGGAGGGAGAGTGAAAACACAAACACAGAGTGGGCTCAGTGTAAGACGGTAAAAGGCGACCAACCTTGCAGCCTCATGTGGGGGGACTTTGGGAATGGGGGAGTCTGTGGCAAACTGGAGAAGAGCTGCTTCTCGATCTCGTCCTGTGCGAACGTGCCCTGGGATTGCTGGATATTTGCAGTTTTCCAGGAAAACTTGAATTTGGAATGATAGGCGTAACATCATTTTTTGAATTTTGGAAGGTTATTCAAGTTAAAAATCACCTGTGGCCTGCTTCTGGGCTGAATCTGGGTCTTCTCTATAAAGCTAATCTCCTGAGTCCTTTCCATGGTCCGAGGCTGGGCTCAGGGCTCACAGTCACACTTCCTGCCTGGACCGCCCCGGCCCGCCTCCAGCATCCGTTATCACTCGTACCGCACGTACGGGCCCTTGACCCCGTGTATGGTTTGATTTGTCCTTTACGTCACCTGCTCCTTCATCTCATCTCCCCAGTAATAATGAAAGTTGCCTCAAGGGGCAGGGCTGTGCCTTCCGCTGTCTCACGAGTTTCTTGCAGCACAGCCCACAGCCCAACATGCACAGTGCACACGGTAAATGCCTGTTCAATGGAGTAAAAGCCCTTTCTCACAGTCAGCCCGGATCCCCTGTGTTGGAAAGCACGCTCCTTTCCGCTTCAGTCCCCGGCCTCCACTGTGCAGGACCTTCCGTGAGGGTGAAATCCACGATCTAATCGCTCCTTAAGCTTTCTTATCTTCAGCCCCGAAGCTCCAAATATTTGGAGAAAACCGTATGTGTGACACCGCGCTCCTCGATCTGCTCAGCTCCCGTTGTTGTGCAAACACCACGTTCCTGCACACACACTTCTCTGCCTCCTTTTCGGTTCTCCAATTTGGAAAAAAAGGGAAAATGGGGATTGTGCCTCCCTCTCTCATTCTTTTCTAAGTGGTAGATTTCGGAGACATATGAAACTAAGATCATGTTGTTGGTCAGACTTTGGATCCACGCGGCCGACATCTGAGTCCCCAAATTCTCAGCCAACTGCCAACAGCCGCTCGGAGAACCCTCCAGGCCAAAGGGAGGTGGCTGCCGGCCAGTGTTAAGTGTCTCAAAATGGGCCTCGAAATCAATTAAAGCTAAAACTAATTAGCAGAGGGATTAATTAAAAGGAAGATTAAAAAAAAGAATTCCACTGGCTTCCAAACTGTTTTATGAACAAATTTCAGTTTGTGGCTCCAGTATAAATCCATACAGATCAAACGTGCTTCCAAAAGTAGGGCTTCCAGGACGAACGCGATGGTCCTCTTTGAGGGCAGCTGATGGATAGGTCTGAGGTTGTGAAAGCGGGGCCCCTACAAGCGGCCTGGTGCCACGTGGAGACAGGAAACCCGCAGCCGGTCACAGAGATCCACCCCCGACATCGGCGTCCGCTGACCTTCCATCAATGGCTTTCAACCAAGGAAACATTATCTTCCACGGCTACAATCAAGCACTTGAGTGCAAAGCAATCTCCACTTGTTTGTGCCAATTTTCCTAAATCGCTAGAGTGTGGCAGAAATATGTATGACGTGGGTTCGGATAGTCTTTCTAATCTTTTTCCTCGAATTCCCCTCTACCCTTCCTCAACTACTGATGCGCTCTTGAATTTACAGTGACTTCTGTCAGAACGCAGCCCTGGCCGGGGTGCCACCTGTGCCAGCTAAGCACGGAGGTGCCTACCGGACTTGAGCTAATGAGAAATCACACCTGACCGGGACAAGCCAGCTCTGATTTCCCGCCTCCAGCCCTCATCCCACATCTGTTCCCGAACAAGTCCTGCCCAGATGCCTCTGGTTCCGTCAGGAACCCACTTCCTCGCCGGACCTCCTTTCACTCGGATGCCGCGCACCTTCGTTTTCACTTTTCCCGTTACAGGTGGCATTTTAGACCCCTTCCTACGTGTCTGGCATTGGGCTAAGTGCTTTCCGTGGATTTTTTCAGAGTGATCATTTATCGTGGGACTTCTACGTGCAAAGTAATGTTCCAGGTACTGAGGATGCGGCAGTGAGCAGAACAGCCAAAAATCCCTGCCTTCAGGGAGCTTACAGGGTTGTTGGGGGTGGGGCAGGAAATACCTGCTACAGACGGGTACAACACACGGGCTGTCCGGGAGTGGTCCATACTCAGGAGAAGGAGGCCGGACGAGGGACAGGAAAAGGTGGCTGGTGGAGGCAGTGGATTAACGCTCCAGATGGGCAGCTGGGGGAGCGACACATGGGTCAAGACCTGAAGGAGCTGAGGGGTCAGCTACATGACAACTGGGGTAACCCAGGTGGAAGGTCCTGAGGCAGGAGCGCCCTGTGTGCTGGCAGAACAGCAAGAGGTCCTGGCGGCCGGGAAGGAGCGAGGGGAGCGTGAGCGGGCCCCGCAGACGGCGCATGGTCTCGAGGGCCCGCGAGGACTGCGTGAGCCGGGGGCCACCGGACGGCTCTGGGTCAAGGAGCAACATGACCTGATTTCAGATTCGATGGGGTCGCTGCCCACATTATGAAGAACTAGGTGGAGAGGGTGAAGTGCAGGACATCACACTGGATCATTGGAACAACTTCTTGAGACCCTTATCATCCCCCTATGGCAGGCAAAACAGTGACTCTCACGCACATTTTATGATTCGTGCAAAGACACATTTGTAGCTCGGGAATGTCGGGGTGCATGGCAGGCGGGGGCAGGATGGGCCTGTTCCGCACCAGGCCAGGGAAGCCAGTGCGGTCCCTACAGGACGGAGCAAGGTTTCCATGCCCACAGACAAGAAGTATTTTGCATAGTTATTAGTTGTCTAACTTACACGAAATCAAAATCAAAAAACCTGGAGAGGGAAGAGTCTTCGAGGTAAAGCATAGCTGTGAGCTGAAACGCACCTTTTTCCTTCCATGAAAAAGAAAATAATAATTTGAGGCTGAGAGAGGGTAAGAAGCATGCTGAAGGGCATTCCGTAACTGCTCCAGCTGGGGTTTGAACCCAGCTTTTTCTGCCTCCCAAGTCAGTGCCCTCAACTTCTCACATTTGCTGGAGACTTGCTGAAATATTATCAGAGATTTGGAGAGCGGTAAAACTTGGTTATGTACAGTAACCTTCTCAAAAGAGCTGCATAATTTAATATCCAAATCAACACATATTTCCTGAACGTCTGCGCCGTGTGCAGCATGGAAATAGGGCATGGGGGACCCAAAGATAAATAAGAAAGAGCTTCCAATGAGCCAGCAATTTCATGATGCAAAAAGCAGCCCTGGCGCAGTGAAAATATTCAGAATGCACTGAGTGCATTAATCCAGCACACTGATGGAAGACCCTCACCCGAGCCCCCCGTTTGTGGTGTTTTTATCAGCTGTGTTTTCAGTAACGAGGGGTATGGAGCATCCAGATATGTAAATGTGTCCACTGTCATGCAAAATCCCACAGGCACTGCAGCCTGGGAAACTCGGAGTGAAGCCAGTGGGAAGGCCGGTCAGGCTAGCAGGATAAAAAGATAGGTGTCATGTGACTGTTTGCATCCCCAATTCAGGGATGCGTTGTTAACTGTGATGAAAAGCGAAGGGTCTCAGGACAACTCGTGAGAAGGAGTAAAAACTGTGTTTGCAGAGAAAAGTTGCTGCTGCCTGTGACAGTTAATTTTATATGTCAACTTGACTGGGCCATGAGGGGTCCAGAAACATGCTCAGACATGATTCGGGGCATTTTTGGATAAGCTTAACATTTAAATTGATAGACTGAGTAAAGCAGATTGCCCTCCCTAATATGGGTGGGCCTCCTCTAATCAGTGGAAGGCCGGAATAGAAGAAAAACTGAACTTTCCCTAAGATAAGTGGGAATTTCATCTGCCTGACTGTCATGGGACTGGTCAGTTTACCCCTCCCCCCCACCCCGTCTTCAGACTTACACAGAAACATCAGCTCTTCCTAGATCCTGAATCTGCCAACCTCTGGGCTAGAACTACATTATTAGCTCTCCTGGGTCTGCAGGTTTTCAACTCCTCCTGCAGGTCCTGGGACTTGTCAGCCTCCATAATCAAGTAAGGCAATTTCTTATAATAAATCTCTGGATGTATCTACATCCAATTGGTTCTGTTTCCCTGGAGAACCCTGACTCATCCATAGCTCCACCAACTCTAATTTCCCTCTCCTCCCATGCCTACAACACAGTCAATACTCAATTTATATTTAAGGAATACTTAATTCACTCAGAGTCTAGAGGGTTCAAGCATTTTCCCTGTGGTTGCTTTTCTCTCCCTCATTCAAAGAATGAGGACAGAAGCATCTTCTGAGGGATAATGGCATTTGGGACATTTGAATGCCTGTCTTTATGTTTTTGTCTCTTTCCATATTATTTCTTTTCTTATTCCATAAAGAATCCAATCTCTCTCTTTTTACCCCTGATGTTACTCACCTATGAATTCCCAATAGAGAAAGCCAAAAGTTTGGTTGATTTTTCCGTCTTCATCAGAGTCTCAAATTGTGACACCCTCACCACCCTGGTCCCGAGAACTGACTCGGGCGCCTGCCCACCCGGCGGGTGTCGCTTCCCCCATGGCTGTCCTCTATGGGTGTCCTCTGAAATACTGCAACCTTGCTAGTGCTTTTAGCTATAAGCAACTGAAAACTTAACTGAATGCATGCTAAACAGAGAGGCCATTTTTCAGCTCATCTATCTACCAAGAAGCCTGAAGGGGCGATAAGTCCAGGTGGGCTAACAGGCTCAGCACCACCAACAGGAGGCCCAGGTGCTCTCCAGGCCACCATGTTGGATACAGTGGATCCCTCCTGGGGTCCGCATTGGCCAAAGAAGTTCAGACTTCGCGTACAGACACAGTGGCGTACAGCAGGGAAGAGGAACATTTCCTCCCCTCGGTTCTTTTCAGGTCTGGGAACACCTTGCCCAGAAGCCACAGAGCGGGCTTTCTGTCACATGTTAATAGCCAGGAGAGGGTCCATGTCATTCCTAAAAGAGTCCCTGGGCAGGAGAAGAGAGAAACCCCCACCACTGGCTTAGGAAGATTGAGATCCTCTCTGTGGAGGGTGGAAAGGGGTCCGAGCTCATCAGACTGATAGAGTTGCTCCAGGAGCGAGGGTGTGAGCCCCTCCCGTGAGCACAGGGCAGGGGGGCGGGATCTGGGTACACAGCCAAGAGTGATGGCCACAGGCAGCAGCAGAACAAACTTCTCAGAGAGAGGGGGCCATTCTTCTCCTACAAGTGAGCAAATAGCGGGAGAGGTGGAACAGAAATTGGGAGGAGAATTTTAGGAATTTTAAATTCCATTTGCATGCATCCAGATTCAGCATTGTCTATTTTTAATTAAAAAAAATATATTTATTGATTTTAGAGAGAGAGGAAGGGTTGGGGAGAGAGAGAAACATTGCTGTGGGACAGAGATATTGACTGGTTGCCTCCCATTCACACCCCCACCAGAGATTGAACCTGAAACCTAGGTATGTGCCCTGGTGGGGAATCGAACCCCCAACTCTCTGGCGCACAGGACAATGCTCCAACCAACCAAGCCACACTGGCCAGGGCTCAACGTTAAGTCTTGACAATGTATAAAGCTCACTGAGGGATAACAGTATTTTAAAATCGAGATCCTAAAAACATTTCCTCCCTGAAGACCGAACTTCTAAACTGTTGTCCTGTCGAGGGAAGGTGGCCCATTTAGAGCCATTCGCATTCTTTTCCATTATGGATGCTTCTGGTACCACCTTCTCTTCCCCTCCCCGCCCCTCCCCGAAATGCTCAGGGTTTCTCTGGGCAGAGTAAGCTTTCCAGACTTACACAGCAAACACAGGGGCTAAGTTCGGTAATAATTACCATTTATTAGGCGCTTCCTGTGTGCTGAGTGCCTGGCACGTGCCATCTCAGTCACCTGTCTGACAGCCTGTGACATCGCTAGTCACAGTGGTGGTTTGGGCTGTGCCTGCCTAGCGTCTAGCCCCGGCTCCTTCTGATAATGCCATCGCATTTTTAACTTGGACCAGTATTTATACCCTGTCCAGACAAGCAACAAAAGAGAAATTAGATAAACAGGACTTCATTAAAATTAAAAACTTTGTGCATCGAAGGACACTATCAAGAAAACGAAAAGACAACCTACAGAAGGAGAGATGGTATTTGCATATCGCATATCTGATAAGGCTCCAGTATCCAGGCTACATTAAAAAACTTACAATTCAACAAAAAGACAAACAAGCAAATTAAAAAATGGACAAAGGATCTGAAGAGACATTTTTCAGAGAAGATATACAAAAGGCCAAAAAAAAAAAAAAAAAAAGAAAACACCCACATAAAAGATGTTCAACGTCATTAGTCATTCAGGAGATGCAAATCACAACCACAGAGAGGTACCACTTCCCCTTCGCTAGAATGGCTAAGCTCAAAAGGACAGATAATGACAAGTTGTGATGAAGATGCAGAGAAACCAGACCCCTCAGACACAGCCGATGGGAATGCAAAATGAGGTGACGGCTGTGGAGTAGAGTTTGGTGGCTCCTCCAAAGGTTAACCATAGGGTTACCACGTGACACAGCAATTTGACTTCCAAATATACAGTCAAAAGAACTGAAAACAGTCAAAGATTTATGCATGAATGTTCACAGCAGCATTATTCGTTATAGCCCCGAAGTGGAAACAATCCAAATGCCTATCAACCGAAGAATGGAGGAACGATACATACGTCCACATGATACAGCCACAGGGAGGAATGAAATACTGGCATGTGCTCCGGCATGGATGAACCTTGAAAACAAACATCACGCTCAATGAGAGAAGCCAGACACAAGGTCGCATATTGTAGAATTTCGCTGATATGAAACATCCGGAACAGGTTAATCCATAGAGACAGAAAGCAGATTCCTGGTTTCCAGGGACTGGGGGAGGGGAGAATTGGAAGTAACTGTTTATTGGGTACAGGGTTACCGTTTGGGGTGATGAAAATGTTTTGAAGCTAGAGGCAACAGTTGCCAACACTGTGAATATGCTAAATGCTACTGAAGTGGACACTTTAAAATGTTAACTTGCTATGTGAATATTTCCTGGGGGGCAAAAAAAAAAGAAAAGAGAAAAGAGCCCTGCTCTCTCTCCTGGCCAAAGAAAGGCTGTCTAGCCAAGCTAAGCCACCCAAATCTGTTCCCCCTGGACTTTGAATCTTCCCTCCCAAACTGCCTACTCGTCGTCCATGTCCAAACCATACTCCAATTTCTTGGTCAACCCCAAGCTTCCTACCTACAACCACACCATCTCAGTTAAGGCAGCTGCACCCTTTGGTTGCTTAGGCCAGAAGACTTGGACGCATCCTTCCTCATTTCTTACGCTCACACCACACATCTGACCAGACAGGAAGTCCTGATGGCTCTCCAAACCAACCGTGCCTGGGACCTGAGGGTGTCTGCCTCCGCCGCTGCCACCTGACAGGTGAGACACACCAGCAGCTTTTCCCTGAAACACTGCGGGAACCTTTGAACCTATTCTCAGTCCCTACCCTTTGTCTCTTTGTCCTAGGTTGTCTCCAGTGTCCCCACCTCCTGTTATTCACTCCCTTGTGTACTCAGTCCCTTCCTGTGGAGTGTGGACGGGACTTAGCAACTTGCTCCCAAGGAACAGAATGAGGCAGAAGTGAAGTCTCTCTGTCCCTCTGTCCTTGTCTGGAGCAAACCCATGGGGAGGCCCACATGGTCAGGAACTGAAGCCTTCTGCCCACAGTCCCATGAATGAACCTGGCTGGCTGCCACCTCATCATATCCTGCCTCTGTCATAACCCTGCCGTGACGTCCCTTTTCCTGCAGGGTGAAAGCCACAGTCCTCATGATGGCCCATGGCATTCTGTAGGCTCTGGCTTATTACCTTCCTGACCTTTCTCCGCCCCCTTTCTCCCCTTTACGGCTCCCTGAGAGCCAGCGGGCCTCCCGGGGCCAGGCACAGCCTCAGCCCGAGGTCCTTCACCCATGTTTTCCTTTGCTTGGAACACTTACCCCCAGGTATCAATACCTTCCTTCTCTCTCATCTTTTCCAAGTCTTTGCCTCAATGTCACTCTCGTAATGCAGCCCACCCACTCCACCTTGTTTAACAAGAACGGCCCCTCCGTCATCCCACCCTTGCCACCTCCAACCCTTTGTTCTGCTGAATTCCAAGCACTGAGAACAGTCTGGCATACGTAGTAGCTGCTCAATGAATATCTGATGAGTGAATGAAAAGCAGAGAGGCAGGGTGGCTGGCGTTGGTGTCTCCTGACAGCAGAGCCCTAAGGAGCTGTCCACTAGACCCTCCTACGGAGTCCCCGAGAGGCTGTCACTTCTCCAGCTGTTAGGATGCTTCCACTCAATTTCCTTTTCCCTTCGTAGGGTGGTTTCCTGTTCTTTGCCACCACGTCATGAACTGAGGCGCAATTATTCTCACTGCTTTAGAGAGGTAACAACTGGAGCTCAGCGTTCTAAGGGATGTGCCCACAGCCAGAGAGATGCTGGCGGAGCCTGATGAAGTCCCCGTCTGACGCCACAGCCACATTCACATCAACAGCTCTGTAAGAGGGCTCAGTTGTGCTGCTGCCACGGAGTGTGCCTGGGAAGGAATTGTATCCGAGCTGGGCCGTGAAGGCACAAAAAATAAAACGCACACACAAAAACTAGGAGAGTACAGAGGGAAACAAATGAACGGTATGGGGGCACAGACAGCCGGGGAGGATGCCTGAGAGGCAGCAGATTTCAGCGACAGGGAGGCTGGTTCTGCTCTGTCTCCGAAAGATGGCCCTCGGTGGCCCCGCCGAAGATGGGCGCTCATGTGTGCCATTACTCAGAATTCCTCTCCTGGGGAGGTTCCCCAGACAAACTTCTGCAATGTGTAACAGGAGATACGTAGAATACATCCTTCCCAATAAAACCGAGAGCCTAGAGATAAGCCAAGGATCATGAATGGAAGAAGCAGCTAATAAACGGTGGTACTGAATGTTCTACAGCAACCACAACGGGTGGACGAGAGCAGGGGTGAGCACACGGCATGGCCTGGCTTTTGTGCGGCCCGCAGGTTTCTACGTTTTTAAGGGTTAGAAAGCAAACCCAGAAGGAAACGTGATAAGCTGTATGTGGCCCTGCTGAGGCTAAAATGTTTCCCACATAGTCCTTTACAGAAGCCCGCAGATCCCTGACCTCGAGCAAGTTACAAAAATGTGGGTGAATCTCAGGAGTATAACAGTAAGTGAAAACAAGATCTCAATTTTTTTATATAGAGTATGACATTCTTTTTACAAAGATAAAACTGACTAAATGAAAATGCTTTTAAGGAGCTGGTACAGATGCAATAAAAATACCTAAGAAGAAGAGCAAGAGAAAGACGGAATTTGGAGGAGTGGTAAACTACCCCAGGTGGGGAGATGGCTAGCTGCTCCAGGGGACGGGCGAGGTTGGACGGCACATTAGATGGAGGCGATGTACGGTCAAGGTCCTGCCTTTTGGTGTGGGGGTGGATAGGTTTTGCTTATTACCTTTTAAAAGAAATAACTAATTAACTAATTAACTAAATAAAAGTAGACTCTGCATGGACCAATGATGAGAGTGTGTCATGAGCCAAGGTTTATAATTAACCCAATTCTGGCACTGAGGTCCAAGATAATTAACAAGCAAACCCTATTAATTGCAATTTTTTTTTTTAGAGAAATAAAAGCATGTAAGGTAAAAAAAAAAAAAAAGTAAAATAATTACTTGTCCACTTCTAATGCCATCTCTCAGAGGTAACCATGTCAACTGTCTGGGGGGTATTTTCCTCATCCGAGGACAGAACCACAACTGAAACGGAGACCCCAGTCACACAAGTGTATAAATAAGACAGTTGCTAATGTCTCTCCCTCATCCCAGTGGACTGTCCTGACGGTAGTGACTGCCTCTCTGTTCGGAATTCGAGTCCCTTCTGTCTTGATGTTTCACAGTCTCCCTTTGCATGATAGGAGAGAACCCAATGCCACTCCCACAGCGGGGGAAAAAGGCCACCAGTACATTCCCATTCCACGTAACGGCAATGCCCAGAAGTTGCACATGTCACATGTTCACCCCACCAGGCAAATCTTAGCTGCAAGGGAGTCTGGGAAGTGTAGTATTTATTCTAGGAGGCCATGGGCCCAGCTAAAGTCCAGAGATCCTGGTATTCCTTTCTGTACCTCGACCAACATATAAATGTACGTGCATGTGCCTTTATTTATGAAACTATATATACCCTACATAAATCTTGCTGTTCTGCAGGTTGAATTTTTCAGTTGCAATATATCCAAGAAGTTTTTTCAGATTAGCACATATGGTGCATCTCATTCTTTGTGATAATTGCACAGCATTCCAGTGCTTGTATGTAGCATAGCGTGCATAACCAATTTCCTATTCGTCAACAGTTCAGTGTTTTTCCAGTTGCCTGGTCTCTTCTGAAAGGTTTGATGACCGCATACACATGCTTATGTCATTGCAGAGAGACACAGTTCCTGATAAGAAGTCCTGATGAGAAGGGATGGTCCTGGACTGGCCTTACCACATTTCAGTATCCAAGCGTTCAGTGTGCTTCTGACACGTGCAATGGAACTTCCAGGGGGATTCGCTGGTGCAGCTGTGGTCCTCCAGTAGGAGCTTGACTGTTTCAGTCAAATGCGTCTTCCCTCCCACCGGCACAAGGCGTGGCTGCAGCCAGCAGGGATGGTGAGAGCCTCGCACCTGGGCCAGCCAAGGCCCCTTTGGGAAATCTGAGATGAGGAGAGAAGAAGGGAGACAGCACAGGAGAAGCCAGCACTGAGGCTTGTCCTCTAGCTGCCCTGCAAGAAGCCATCTCTCCCAGTAAGACGAGACTGCTTTTGTATCTGGGTAATAAAAAAAGGCCAAAAAAAAAAAAAAAAACCCCACAAAAAAACCCAACAAAACAAAACAAAAAACCCCAGAAACAAAATTCTCTCTACTCAAGTTAATAGTATTCCCTTTGTCTCCCAGTGCCCACCTAACACAACGATTCTTTCCCTTTCTGATGGGTTTTGTCTGCTCTCTCTGCAGAGGTGCCACGACCACAAATTCAGAGAGAGCCACGCAGCTGTCACAGCTGCACAGCCCAGGGCACCCCGAGCAGCTTCCAGGTGTTCAGAATTGGCCATACGCTGTCCTTGGTATGGCGTGTGATTAGCAGGCTTGAGGAAGTGCTCGGAATTCTTTAATTGCAGGTTCTATGAAATGAGACTCTTCTGTCCCAGAAGGCAACACTGAAACAAAACCCTATGAAAACTGCCGGAAGGGGAAGGGGGAGCCCAACACTCACTGAGTGATGACTCCCACAGCTAAGCTCTGGGCTGGCTGTGACCCAAACACCGGCTCATCTAAATCCTCAAAGTTATTCTTTGAATTTGAGGAAATTAACAACCAGGAAGTCAAATAACTTGGCTGAGTTACTGAGACACTGGGCTGGGTTTGTACCCTGGACCCAGCTGGATTAGCACCCCCTTGTTTTTGCTGTTCAGTTCTACAGCTCAGCAGGGATCGGAGGAACCAACACAGGCTTGGGAAGTGGGCAGACCTGGGCCACCCTGGGGACCCACGTTCTGCTGCATCCCTTGGAGATCTCATCCAGGTCTGCAGATCCGGTCCCCACCAAGTCTTCTCCAATGTGTCTGATGTTTCTTCACATGAAGCAGTAGAAAGAATATTTGTCATTTTTCTCTGATAATATCTACTCCCTCTCCTGGTGACAGCATTCTGATTTTCCTTTGCGGGCCATCTGGTCCCATGAGCTCAGTTTATGTGGTTTAGCTGGCGCTGACCTCAGTCTCCTTCCCTGGCCACGTGATCAGCTAACCCAAGGAACAATTTCCCTGGGACCCGCTGAAACCCCTGAAACAAAGCTACTGCCTTCTGCCAAAGCAGCTAATCCAGCAGGTTGCAGGCTCAGTGCTGTTAATGGTCATCTCATTGTCCTGTGGGAAGACCATCCCTCAGACCAGTGCTAACAAAGGAGAAAACAGAGCTGAGAAGGAGAGGTTTCTGGCAATGCTGTTTCAGCACCTGGATCTAACTATGCCTGAAGCTGATGTACAGGTAGACTGTTTGCTTATCTGAATCATTAAAATTCTTCTTTTGGTTAAGGTAGTTGGAGTTGCATTTCCTTTCTTACATCCAAAAGACTCTTGAATATGTATTCTATATCTTTCCACATGCTGGTCACCTGTCTTCCTTTGAGTAATCATTGTGCTAAGGTTTCTCTTAAACGTGGCAGCCTCCCAACAAATGTTGCAGAAGGTAATATTTTATGAGGTACAGTTTTATAAGGATATCTTGACAAAGGCGCATCCTTTGATCCACCACGTGTACATAGAATCTGCAACTCCTTCGGTTGGGAATGTTTTCTCTACATGTGCCAACACACACACACGTACAACTTCCCAAAGTTAAGGAAAGGGTTATTTCAGGGGAGGCGATTAAGAGCAGGAAAAAAAGGGAAAAGCATAAAGAACACTAGCGATAGCTCTCTGAAATTCACACACTCACATCAATTGCAACTAAAGAGACAAGATTGGTAGAAGGAGGGACATTTGCAACAGGGACAGAAAAAACAGAGGTAAGAGATGAGGGGCCGTATGAATACTGCGGGAGGCTTACATTATTCTTCATGGAGAGAGAAATAGGTTAATTTCTCTGTCTGCCTAGTTTATAGTTGAAGAAAAAGATCAAAAGTTGCTCCCCTTACGTGAGCCAGAGACATTTCTGTTCAATGAACATCCAAAAATATTCATAGGAAAAAGTAAGCGATCCGGAGGCTTAGATATTAGAGCCTCTGATGCTGATGTAATTTTATTCTGAAAGATTCTCTTCCAGATAGCTCAGCAGACCGCCGTATTTAATTTCCCCCTTCTCCAGGCGTTCTTACGTGGGCACTAACACGCTCCCACAGTCTTTGAGAGGGGAGCCTCCTCTGCAGCCCCCGGCGAAGACGGGATCAGCATGTGCGCAGTGGCACGTGGGGCCCACGCCAGCCCATTCTCTTCTGAGGAACCCGAGGGGTCGCATCCACCGTCCCAGGAAGGGGTCTTAAATACCGAAGGTACAGTTAGTTGACCACAACCTTCTAGGTTTTTAATTCACCAAATCTTCACAGATGGCCACCTGTGTTCAAGGTACTACGGGGAATCAGGCATGAATAGGAGGCAGCTCTCAAAGACCGAGGCCCTGGGTGAGGGCCGGCCACCAGGGAGACCAAGCAATGATTAAAAGCATGGAGTTTTCAGCCACACACCCCACTCTCCAGAGGCAGGAAAGGAGCTGGAACTGGAGGTAACGAGCGATCACGTCTGAAGGCTCCTTGAGGTCCCAAAAGAACAGGGTTGGAAGAGCTTCCAGGTTGGTGGAGGCGTGGAGGTGCTGGGAGGGCGGGGCACCTGGAGATGCCATGGAAGGAAGTTGCGCCGTGGTTACACTGGAAAGCATGTCACCTTCCTAATGAATACGCACGTTTAGGTGAGCAGGTTGGTGAATAATGTAATTAGGGTGTGTAGGTGGCTCTTGGCCGCCCTTCCCAAGGCATGGCAAGTATGAGATAAATTCAGACAGGAGCCGGTCAGTTTGCAAAGAGGGAAGAAGAGGAAAAGAGGGGTCCATGAATTCAAACACTCCTAAGGTCAGAAGGGACAATCTTAACAACATACGCTACCAGTTAAAACCGATAAAGCTTTGGAGCAGTGAAGGTCAACTAAAACTCAGTCTGTGGCAAGGGTCGGATGAAGGGTACAGCCATCACGCCCGCCGTTCACACCTTTCAGTGCATTAAGGCGTCTCGGGGAAAGAGCCGGGGATCCTCTCAATTGGGCCAAATATATCAGGAGAAAGAACACAAGAGTGTGATCCTCCCGCCAACACCTGAGATGTTCAAGGTACCGTGAGTGCACCCAACGGGTAAAGGAAGAGGCGGCGGTGAGAAAGCGGGGCGGCAGCGGACAGAGCGACTGTGTTCTGCAGCGGAGGGTAGAGACGAGTGGAAGGCACGCACGTGGCCAGCACAAGGCGCGGCCGCAGTCAGGGCAGGAAGCCATCTGTGGGGCGGGGCGGGGCGGGGCCGGGGGAAGGGCAGGTTGTACTAACGAAAGACCCAGCAGCTGGGACTAAAAGAGGGTGTGACGGTTCTAGACCTCAAATGACGTTTCGGGTCCCCAGTCGGTCCATGTGGGGTGTGAGCTGAGAAAGGCGCTCATCTCCCAAGGAGGGAGCGTGCCCTAATTCAGATGGAGCCACGGCAAATACCGCAAAGGGAGCGTAGGAGCCCTGAGAGAACAGGCCGGGGTCCACAAGGGACAATGGGCGAGGGGAACCTCCCAGGGAACGAATTGACGGCCTGTTCAGGAAACGTCCCCCATCTTTGGGGGTGGGAAACCTCACCATGTCTACCCAGGAAGATTATAGAATTGCCACAGACCAGTGTCCCTCCCCCTTCTGAATGGAGTTCTTTATCATGCCGGCCCTGTCCCCATGTCCCCGTTCTGTATTGGATGTCAGAGGGGCAGCCTCTTCAACTTTTTAGTTCTGGATCCAGGCCTGATATAGAATCCACCGTACATCACCCAGGGATCCTGGACCTTGAACTTGATGTTCTGCCTGAAAGGGGGTTTTCATACAGGGATGAAGGTATTTTGTGTGTAAGAAAGAAGGGGATTTGGTGACCCGAGTAATAGATGTCGTAGTTACCACTGCTCTTTATCAATATTTTCAGGTCTCCCCATCCTGAGCCCGTGACAGGGTTGCAGCTCCCTGCTCAGCCGGCAGGTGTGGCCATGTGACTCCACCTGGCCAGGTGAAATGCAAGTGGGTGCACTTCTGAGAGAAAGGCTTTAAAGCTGGTGTGCTGTTTGCTATGTGCCATGTTCTGTCCCCTTCGACAGTGACTGGGAGCCACCCCAGGGGATAAAGGGTCTGTTTGTCTTGGTTCCTGAGTGAGAGGACATTAGACTAACCATCCCTGCCACCCCTACCCCCACCGTAACTGAAAACTGAAAGACAGTGTGAACAAAAAATGAGCCTTTGTTGTTATAAGTCACTGAACTGGGAGGCAGACTTAGTCCATTCTGTTTATTACGAGAAGCCATTCCTTTAGATTAAAGATTGGAAAACAGCTGGTTTTAAATATCACTTCCCTGTAACACTAGCAAGCAAGAGGTTGTGTACAGAAAGGATTAGAGACAAGTGAGACTGGTCCCAGAAGGCCATCTGGGGGCTGTTTGAGGAGCAAGATGGGCAAAGACGCTAAAGTTATGGGACTGAGGAGGGGGCCTAAGGCTTCAAATGTAAATGGGAGCTTGCTTCTAACACTGGTCGTTTTCGACGGTGCGGACGCAGCTAGTTAGAAGATGCCATCATTCCGCACTTGGTTTTCAGATCAAGGGTTTCAGGCAGCCTCTAACGAGTTAGTTAGGATTGAACAAGCGGTGGATAACCTGAGGTTCAAAAATTAGGTCTTGAGTCTTCACAATCACATTTGGCTGTAGAGCCCTTACAGTGAACAGAATGCGAAATGTGTAACAGGGAAGCCAACGAGTCCTTGATGCGCTGTGCTCGGGTAGGTGCCAATGGAGCCCCGGGAGAGTGAATTTCCCCAGGATGCCCGTGGGTAAGAACTCCCTTTTCAGAACCCAAGGTCCGCCTCATTTCTAGGTCTGTAGCTTCTGGGCCTTAAATTCAGGCACGAAGCATTCCTTAATAGGAAATCTGCTCTTTAATGAGCAGTAATCACGGAATTTGGACTATATAATTAATCATAGGGAAATATAGCCCTACCACCTGCCATTTAAAATTCCTGGCGAGGTCTGAGTGAACCTCTCTGGAGATCAATGGTAATAGGAAATGAATGATGCTTTTATAGCACACAATGATCATTTCTGATCAAATAAATGCAAATAACTCTGACTGCACAGCTGGCCAGGGCTGCCTTAGTGAGTCAGGGACAAAATTATAAATACTAAGTTCTGTTACTGTTGTTCACATCCTTGGTAATAAAATCCAGGTTTAGGCTTGAACATGCTGCATGTCCCTCTGGAATTAAACACTCTCTATGCTTCCCTGTAAGTAGGAGCCATTCAACAATTAATAGTGTCTTATAACCCAAACACTCCCATTTGAATAAAGAGCAGACTGGGCAAAACCACTTTTTAGCACAGATAAAAAATCTTT